>RPOG01004680.1:0-41223 GCA_008086565.1 Thalassoma bifasciatum
AGCAGAAGCAGTAATTATTTTTGGTCTTGAATGGCTAATAAACTTTTAATTGCTCGCCATTTCCCAGAGACGGTTTTTATCACCCTCGACGTGACGCCAGAAAAACGTTAATCATTCGACCAAGGTGAAAAAGCCGGAGGGTTTTAGAGGGAAGCCTCTGCATTGCTCTCTGCAAAATACAAAAGAAAAATATAACAGTTTCAGGCGGGGTCTTCTTTGATGTAAATCCATCACAATCCCAGTAAGGGTTGTGCACTCTGATGATGTTTTTACTGTTTTCATACAAATAAAAGAAGCTGATTTCAAAATCCTCTTACTGCCCTAGTTGCTTTTATTCACTCATTTTTGGTCCCCTTTTAAAAACTAAATTGATGTATTTTGAGTCAAACTGTTTTCAAATAAACAATGTCTCTTTCTATGAATACACTAAATGGAGTTCTCATAGGAAAAAATACGAATCCCTTGATGACTACAGTCACAAAATTGCAACACACCTGATTTATGACATCAGGTCTTAATACAGCCGAGATGACCTTTGTACCCCACAAATGCCTATTGATTCATATTCCACACAAACTATAAATTAATCAAATGCTCCAATATATTGGTCAGAGAGTGAACTCATTATATCAATATGCAATCCTAATTCCAATGAAGTTCGAACATTATGTAAAACGTGGATGAAAACAGGATAAAATGATTTTCAATTTCTGTTTCACCTACATTAAATTGTATACAATAAAAATCTACCACAGGCGATTTCCCCCTAGGGGATAAATAAATATTCTGATTCTGATTCTGATTATACACCACGGGGATAATATATTTATTCTTCAAACTGATAAACTTTACTTTTCTTCTACAAATATTCACTGGGTTTGAATTTGGTGGCTGCAACATGTTCCTAAAAAGCTGGGACATGAGCAACGAAAGACTAGAGAAGTTGATGAATGCTCAAAGAACAGCTGTTTGGATCATTCCACAGGTGAACAGATTCATTGGAAACAGGTGAGTGTCATGATTGGGTATAAAAGAAATTATCGAATTACAGACACTATTAGTTATGTTTAAAGCTAAAAATAAATTACTACCCGAAGGTATTCAGAAGTTTTTTGAGTTTGCTGCATATGATGAAAATCATAGAAGGAGATTTAATTTTAGGCATCAATTTGCTCGGACAACATTGAAACAAATGTGTATTTCACTTGTTGGTGTTAAATTATGGAATTCTCAGCAGGATGACTTGAAGGGATGCAGAAATATTTTTCAATTTAAAAAAATATATAAAGAGAGACATTTCTTAAGTTATGACCTTGAAATTTAATTTGACGCATTGTTCTTCACTTATGTTTATTTGGTTTATTTTTTTTTTTTTTGGTTGTTGTTTGTTCTTTTGCTTTTTGTTTGTTTGTTTGTTACCATCTTGACAATCTTGAAACTTGAGTTCCTTTTTTGAAGGCTCTAAGAGTCGGGGTGGAGGTGATGGTGGCGAGACATTTTGAAGTTTTGTGATCAGAATAGTGGTAGCAATAAATAAGAACTTTGTTCTTCCAGCTGCTCCTTTCCAGTCATGCAGAGTTTCAATGTTTAAATATGTGTAATTTATCAAATAATGTAATATTGTAAACTCTCATGTATGGGACAAATAAAAAAAAAAAAAAAAAAAAAAAAAGGAGCATCCCCAAAAGGCTCAGTCCTTCACAAGCAAAGACAGGGCCAGGTTCACCACTTTGTCAATAACTGCGTGAGCAAATAGTCCAACAGTTAAGGAACAAAGTGTCAGTCAGTATTATCAATCAAAGATTCAGAGAATCAGGAGAAATCTCTGGCATCATGGGTAACTGTCACAGTATCTGTGAAGGCAGCATTAATGCTGAAAGGTACAAACAGGTTTTGGGGCAACATCTGCTGCCATCCAAGACACTTTGTCTTTTTCAGGGACGTCTCTGATTATTTCAGCAAGACAATGAAACCAAGACACATTCTGCTCCTGTTACAACAGTGTGGCTTTGTAGTAAAAGAGTGCACTTACTGGACTGGCCTATCTACAGTCCAGACCCGTCTCCCACTAAAAATGTGTGGCACATTTTTTAAGAACATGTTGCAGGCATCAAATTCAAAGTCAGTGAATATTTGTTTGGATGTGCACCAAAGTCAGTACTTTTATAGGTACCAACTGAATTTTGCGCAAGTACAGAGTTTCAGTTCAGGTAAAGTCAAATGGTTCCATGTTGCGATACCAAAACACATCCTTGTGACTGTGAGGGAGCTGAACAGTTGGTGATTTTCCATGCCAGACATGCGCATAGAGAAGGTGGAGCTTAGTTTTAATTTGTGCATTATTAAGAAAAAACACTGTGTCGTATAAGTTAATTTATGAAGTTGTGGTTGCTTCAGCTAAGGGTTCTAATGTCAAAGAAATCTGTGAAAACACTGTGATGTTACAGTACAAAAAGATCAATGTTGTTTTGATATATTTGTTAAAGTTTATAGAATGAGACCTAATATGTTAAATTGAAATATTTTGAGTTTTATTATTTAACAAATCAACATTTATTACCACATAAACACACCCCAATTTTTTATTTTATTTTTTTCTAAATTTGGCACTGTTGAGTCCTGGTACTGATTCCTAGGTACCAGGCATTGGTGCCTTTCTGGTTCAAATGTAAAAGATACCCATCCCTAAAAAATAAAGTTTATCAATTTGAACAGTAATTATATTGAGTTTGTAGTGTATTGAATTGAGAATAGGTTAGGCAAGATTGGCAAATCATTTTATTCTGTTTTTATTTACGTTTTACGCATCGTCCTAACTTCATTAGAACTGGGGTTGGATAATATAATTTATTCGTATCTATTGCAAATTTAAATCTACAATCTCAACATAATTTAGCATCTGTAAGAATGCAAAACACACAAAACTTTTTTTTTTTTTTTTTAATTAATTGTGAATTAATCCAGGCAGTAAGTGGTTAAGACTTTGGTGGCTCCAAATTTGTCACAAGTAAAATTCAGTCTCAAATTCAAACTGACCTCACAACAGGTTAATGAGATTATAAAGTGGCACAGTACTCCTTGGAAATGAAATGAAAACGTGACACCTTAGAAGGATTTGTTAAGATTCATTAGATTTGATTGAAGATTCAGGAAGACGATGAGAGTAAAACTCAGGTTCAGCTTCTTTCTTGCTAGAAACCATAGGAATTTCTGCAGATTTTCTAGAAAAACTCTCCTTTCTGTCTCCTCTTCCTCCATCTCTCTGTGACAGAGTGTGCCTCTGATTAAGTTCGGATTAGAAAGGGCAGAGAATAACCAGCTTACGTCTGAGGCTTGAGGGTGGGGTGGTGGGAGAATTATGATGAGACCGGAGGGGAGGGGGTCTATAGAGGGAGGAAAGAGGATGAAATACCAAAACGGGGGATCCATCTTATTTTCATGCACTTTTGAAAGCAGAGTGAACTGGTCTGAACCCTGAGCAGGAAGATGTGTTTTAAACCTGCGAGTAAAAAGCTGCTACACAAACTCTATGAAGCCAGCATTTATCATCAGGATGGATTTCACTTTGTACAAACTGCAGACAGGTTTTTAAGTTACAGCAACATTTGCAGTGGCCTATTTTCACATTAAGCACTTCCTGAGCAACATTAACATTCATTTGGAGCTCTGTTGTGGCCAAATAATGACTGTTGAGTCCAAAAATGACTCTCTTACTGCTATTTCTGGTCACTCCTTAGTCCTCAGGGATATATCCGTCTCTTTTATAGTTTCTAAGTGTGTGTGTGTTTGTCGGCTTCTGCTCTTTAATGTGGACAGAAAATGTTGCAATGAGAAGCACGATTGGTTTTAGTCCTGATCTCCATCCTTAACTCACAACTGTCAAATATTTTAATGACACACTTGTAGTGTGGTTCATTAAATATGAACATTTGTTTAAATACAGTGATGGAATCATGTTTTTAATGTGTGTGATGAACTCTGCATACAGAGCATACAGTTGTGCCTGAAAGTTTACACCCCCCGGCAGAATATCTGATTTTTTGGCTGTTTCTCAGAAAACATGAATGATAACACAAAAACCTTTCTATCACTCATGGTTAGTGGTTGGATGAAGACATTCATTGAAAAAAAAATACTTTAGTCTTTTTAAATTATAATGACAACAGAAACTTTGAAAATGACCCTGTTAAGAAGTTTACACAACTCTGGTGATTGTGGCCCGATAAATCTAAAAAATATGACACAAATGTGTTTGAATGTCTACTAAAGGTAACCATCCTCACCTGTGATCTATTAGCTTGTAATCAGTGTGTGTGTATAAAAGCTCAGTGAGTTTCTGAGCTCCTGACAGACATGTGCATCTTTCACTCAGTGCTGCGTTGAAGTTTCTGGTTTCTGTGTCATGGGGAAAAGCAAAAGAATTGTCAAAGGATCTGCAAGAAAAGGTAATCCAACTGTATAAAACAGGAAAAAGATTTAAAAAGATATCCAAGGAATTGAGGATGCTGAGAAGCACTGTTAAAACTCTAATTAAGAAGTTGAGAGAGAGAGAGAGGGATTCTGTTGAAACCAAACCACCGTCAGGCAGACCAACAAAAATTTCAGCTCCAACTGCCAGGAAAATTGTTTCAGATGCAAAGACAAACCCTCACATACCTTCAGCTGAAATACAGGACTCTCTGAAAAAAATTGGGGTGGATGATTCAAGATCCACAATAAGGACACACTCGGAGGAACATAGGCTGCATGGTCAGGTCGCCAGAAAAAAAGCCATTTCTACGCAAATGCCACAAAATATCCCGCTTACAATACACCAAACAGCACAGAGACAAGCCTCAAAACTTCTGGAACAAAGTCATTTGAAGTGATGAGACCAAAATTAAACTTTTTGGCCACAACCATAAACATTATTTTTTGAGAGGAGACTACAAGGCCTATGATGAAAGGTCCACCATTCCTACTGTGAAACACAGAGGTGGATCACTGATGTTTTGGGGATGTGTGAGCTACAAAGGCTCAGGAAACTTGGTCCAAACTGATGAATGAAGGATGAATGCAGCATGTTATCAGAAAATACTGGAGGAAAATTTACACCCATCAGCCCAGAAGCTGCACATGAGACGTTCTTAGACGTTCACACATGACAATGATCCAAAACACAAGACCAAGTGGACCAGCCATTGGCTACAGCAGAAGAAAGTGAAGGTTTTAAAGTGGCCATCTCAGTCTCCTGACTTTGATATCATCAATCCAGTGGGGGGGGGGGACCTCAAACCTGCAGTTCATGCAAGACAGCTCAATAATTTACAGGACTTTGAGGCTTTTTGCCAAGAAGAATGGGCAGTTTTACCATCTTAGATAAGAAAGACCCTCATCATCTACAACGACCAAAAATAATTTCAAACTGTTTTTGATGTTAAAGGGGGAAGTACAAGGTATTAAAAACTGGGGGGTGTAAACTTCTTAACAGGGTCATTTTTGAAGTTTCTGTTGTCATTACGATTTAAAAAGAGTAAACTATTTTTTTTTTTTCATTGAATGTCTTCACCCAACCACTAACGATGAGTGATAAAAAGGATTTTCATATTTTCTGAGAAAAGGCCAAAAAATCAGAAATTCTGCTGGGGGGTGTAAACCTTCAGGCACAACTGAATATTTAAGTCCACATACTGATACTACATACTACATACGAATACAAACTTAAAAAACTTGATCATGTGACAGTGCCAGGAGGCACCTCAAAGTTCATGAGTCCACACATGTACAGTTTGAGATAAATGTCTCCCCAGTTTTTTTTTTTTTTTTTTTTGCCATTTAATTTCACCATTTCATTTTAAAATCTGGATTCAATTTATTCTGGGTAGCTTTTGAATTTTGTCCTAGACCCTTCCTGTTCTAGCAATGATAATCACAAAGCAGAGCTGTGTTATTGTCTGAGGTAAAGTTGAAGTTGTTAGACTTTAAAACTAATTTGTTTATTATTCAAGCGTTCTTTAAAAAAGAGAATAATTAATTGGCAAAATGTAATCCTCTGTGTTTAATAAGGTGGATTGTTTTTTCATGTTTTGTTTTAAAGATAAAAGGTCAAGTTTGAGTTTTGTTTGTGTTTTGTCACATAAATCAGTGTTTCTTAACTTTGGGGTGACGACCCCACTTGGGGTCACCTGGAGTCCAAATGGGATCCCCTGTAGTTGATTCAAAGAATTACTGATGAAATCTTTTTTTTAGGTCATTATTATAAATTATTTTTCATTTCAAATTTAAAACACCACACACAATCTCAAACAACTGTATTCTATATGTTAACTGTCTTGTATTTAAATCAAGGTGAAATAAAACACAGCACATAAAACCATCTGAGCTGCAGCATCCTGATTGACAGCCACCATCATGTGACAACACAGTTATTGCTACTTGAGTTTCTTTACTTCAAACTGTCTAAACACAAGTACTGTACAAGTCCTTTCAAGTCTTCACTTTGGCCAGTTTAAAATGTCGGAGTTGCTTCTTTTTCCTCAATAACTACTTTCAAGACAAATTGTTTGTTCTGTATTAATTTTCAGCCCTGTGAATAAAGTCTATATCCCAATGCGGGAAAATAAAATGGTCACTTTGTGCTCTAATTCAAGCTACTCTGTATTTGCAAAACATTAACAAAAAATTATTCTGGGCAAAAATGTTTCTGTGGTCGCTAGAAATTTGTGATGTCAAAATGGGGTCATGGCCCAAAGAGGTTAGGAACCACATATATAAATAATCAGGATTTTAAAGAGGGGCTGTTTGTCCTGTCCCTCTTGTACCTCAGTGGTAACTTTTACATAATTCATGGCTGAAATAATTTTTATTTTCTCACACTGATGTTTCAGAAAAGTCTTTTTGAACCACTGAGACACATGTGTAAGCTGCTGTCTCTTTAACACAAACCCTCTTCCCTCTGATCGGTCATCCCCTTGAAACCTGTTTCCACAACATATGAGCATTTAGGGGTTTGGAAAAGTGTACAAATGTAATGTGGGCGTCAAGCATTGTTGCTCTTTATCCAATTATGGAAAAACATTATATCCCTTTGTGAAAGAGCAGCACAATCACAAGAAGCTGGCAGCAAACACACACACACACACACACACACACACACACACACACACACACAAAGTCCTGATCCTGACAGCATTTTATTCACTTGGTCAACAGGTCAATCTCTCTCTTTCCCTCTCTGATCAGACCTTTTAAGGGTGCACACTTGGAAGCTCTAACACTAATGTAACACAAGTTCTTTGTTCAGTACCGACTAGATGCATTAGATGGAGGCCAAAAGTGGCCATGTGACCAAAACATTTAATACTTATATAGGTTCTGATTTATTAGACTGTGCCTTGGGTACAGAAAATGACTGACGAGGCAAGTCAAGTCATCTTTAATTTTCTTTTTAAGTTCAATTTCTTTAGCCTATCCTAAATAAAAAAACACACATTATGCAACTTTCAACATCCAGTGGGAGGGGCTAAACCCATTACAAGATAGCCATTTCGAGTGATCATTGCAGTTGACCCAGTTTACAGATCAGTATACAATATAATATTTTTTCCTTTGCACTTTTGCAGCCAACCAAGACCAACCTCAATTTTTCAACTCCATTTGTGTTTTTCTACATTGTTTTTGAGACCGGAAAGAGAAACCAGTAGCACCCATCTTTAAACGCAAACTGTGATAAAAACTAACAGTGATTCTTTTTCATGTTGGTTTCCTGATTGTGTCTTAACATCTTAGACTGCTTTCTGCTCTTAATCTTTAATTCCACCAACATTACATCAAATCAAGCTGATGGGGACCCAGACACACAAACAACTTATTTCTCATGAATTGTAACTCAGCAGCACCAGATTTGTCATTGCAATCTGGGTTTGGGTTTTATATTTAAGCTTCTGTTTCAAACACAACACAATGTGTCTGTTACTGCATCACTTTGCTGTTGTTGAATCTTGAATTTTACTGAATTTATGATACATAAGGTTTAAATTCAGATTACAGATGCAGTAAGAGATGAAACTTGTAACCATGATTTGCACAGATGTAAAAGTCAAAGAGGAAAATGAATCTTTTTGGCATAAATTGGGCCTGCACATCACTTTCCAACATTGACCAACTGTCCCCTGCGAAAATGAGTTGAAACTTTAACAGAATCATGATGAGAGCTTTGGATTTCCTGTACTGAACAACCCACAGGATCTCAGATCTTATTTTTTACATCATTAAATTATATATGTGGTTAATTCTCTGTTTATGACACCTCCATGCTGGCCTCTCATTTACTTTTCTCTCCCTCTGCTCTGTCGCTCTTTCTGTCAGTTTGGCGCTCCCTCTCCCTCTCGTTCCAGTTTGATTTGAATATCAAACACTTTGTCTTATCTCTCGGCTCTATTATTGTCTCAGGAAGACAGCGAGTGACTCTTGATGTCGCCAACAAACAGCTCAAAGCTTTGTAGTATAAATACCAGCGTGGCTTGGGTACAGTCGCTGTGGAGCCGCCTGTAATTAGCTGGCCTCTGGGGAACGGTGGAAAAACGGACCATCGAGATGAAAAATGTGGGGGAGGAGGATTTAAGGGGAAGAAGCATTAGTGATCATTAGTGTGCACCATTATTCACGAATCAGATCCTCTCTGGGAGCATTATTATCTTATTTTTATTACTCTGACAGCTTTTACAGCCAATCTTTTTCTTATTCAACAGCAAGAATATGAGAACACAGGAAGAACGACAGCTCTGAATGAAAACAGGGAATCTCAAACTGTTTCCTGACCGTGCTCCAAACATTCTCCAATCAACCAAACAAATTCAGGGTGTTTTGCACAGTCAAGCGTGGTCTGGTATTGTGGTAATGCTGCATTGTTTGTTTGGGGTTTTTTTTGCTTGTTTGCTTGTTTTTGCCATTAGTCTTTGCAATAACATGAAACTAGCTGCTCAAAGTGTAAACCCATTTCCAATGACGTTGGAAAGTTTTGTAAAATGTAAATAAAAACACAATGAAGTGATTTTCAAATCCTGTTTGACCTACACTCATTTGAATATACTAAAAAGACAAAATTTTAATTGTTCAAAATGAAAAATTTCAATGTTTTTTGGCAAATATTCACTCATTTGAGTTCGATGCCTGCAGAACGTTCCTAAAAAGCTGGGAAAGGCTTCATGTTTCCACTTCACCTTTCCTTTAACAACACTCAATTAGTGTGTGTGAACTGAGGACACTAATTGTTAGAGCTTTGGAGCTGGAATTCTTTCACACTCTTGTTGATCGACAACTTCAGTTGCTCAACAGTCCAGGGTTTCTATTCTATTTTGCACTTCACAATCAGCCACACATTTTCAATAGGAGACAGGTCTGGACTGCAGGCAGGCAGTCCAGACCTGTCTGTGCCTCTCAGCATTAATGCTGCCTTCACTGTCAATGATAAAATCCCCATATCTTGCTGTACATGGAGAAGCATTGTTTCTAGACTGTTGAACAGCTCACACAGTTGTTGACAAAGTGGTGAACCTGGCTCCATCTTTGCTTGTGAAGGACTGAGACTTTCAGGGATGCTCCTTTTATACCCACTCATGACACTCACCTGTTTCCAGGGAGCCTGTTCACCTGTGGAATGATCCAAACAGCTGTTTTTGAGTATTCATCAACTTTTCCAGACTTTTGTTGACTCTGTTCCAGCTTTTTAGGGACATGTTACAGGCATAAAATAAGAAAGGAGTGAATATTTGAAAAAATAAAAATAAATAAATGCATATCTTGCCTTTGTATTGTATTGAATTGAATATAGGTTAAACTGTCTTCTGTTTTCATTTATGTGTTATGTCCCAACTTTATTGGATTTGAAGTTGTTGGAGATGTAGGATATCACTAAATTTGGTGTATAATGCAGCTAACAGCAGTAACTTCTGGTGTTTTATGCTTGGTGATATTTGAAGAATCTAATCACAGAAAGAATGAAGAAATAAGATTTTGAGGCCCCATCCACACAAAGTCAAAACGCTTAACAGTTTCCAAAACGATTGTCATAAAGATGAAGGCGTCTCAGAAAATGTGTGCGTCTATATGAATGCACTCGATACAAATGAAGACGCTGTAAAACACTTGCCAGACCTCTAGGGACGCTGTAACGATATGAGGGAAACAAGCGGAAACAGAAGAAAAACAGTGGGCATGAACACTTTTGGCAAAAGTTGTTAGGGTGTATCAATAAAGTGCCGTACCGTGTCCTCTATGATTGTTTGTTCAACTCTGCTGCCATTGTTGTTGTTGTTGTATGGTTGTTGCCATAGTACCGCTTGTGGCGCATGCATATTAATGACGATGTGAAAATATGACGTCAGCGTATCTGAAAAGTTGCGGAGAGCCAGTTTACACGGAGCCACGTATACAGCGTTTCTAAATCTTCCCACTTTGGAACCTGGTTTCAGAAATAATCATTTACAGACCCACAAAACGCCGTCTTCGTATGAATGATACGCAGATTCAGCAAAAAACTTAAGCGTTTTGACCTCGTTTTGTCTTTGTGTGGATGGGGCCATAGTCTTGACAAAAAGTCACTTTCTTTTTCATTGTTTTCTGTATTTTTCACATTTTCCACCAAAATATGTTGTTGTGCAAAACTTTAAATTGACAATATAAAACAAAACACAGCTCGTAGTCTACAGACAGAGATTTTGATGAGGAACAGTCGAGGGGGACTGCACTCTCAGTAGATGAACCATACCAGATGGGAGGTGTGCATGTTATCCTAGCATGGCTTTA
This sequence comes from Thalassoma bifasciatum, assembly GCA_008086565.1. Taxonomy (NCBI): domain Eukaryota; kingdom Metazoa; phylum Chordata; class Actinopteri; order Labriformes; family Labridae; genus Thalassoma; species Thalassoma bifasciatum. The sequence goes on from RPOG01004680.1 coordinate 10,786, forward strand.
AAAGATATGACATGTGGGCAAGGCACCTGTGACCAAAAAGCATAAATGTGAGAAGAAAAGTGTTTTTGCACCTGCAGAATTGAAGACAGAGGGCTGAATTCTCTGTTTTTATATTTCAGTTTAAAACAAAAAAGAAATGTTTCATCGTTACAATACCTTGCAGATTTAGATTTGACTGGATGAAAAAAAACAGCTCATGTCCATGCATGATCACTAGATGCCAAATGACGCATTGCTGCCTCATACCATGTCTCTTTGCCTATGTCTCTTATGTTTTATGTTTTGGCCCATCTGTGAGATGAGTTATCCCTCAGGGACTATAAAGTTGAACTTCTGTCAGACAACATATCACCACCAGCAGGAAAATCCTGACAAACAATAACTGCAGCAGGCTGTTCCTCCACCAACACCTGTCCTCTCCGACCTGGTACACAGGCGGTCGCTCTGTCCTGGATATGTTTGTGTGTGTGTCTGTGTGTGTTTGCTGCCAGGTCGTTTCTTCAGTGAAGAAGCAGCTCTCATCTATCAGGCCCAAATGAGATGTCAGGGGTCAACTGAAGCGCCGAGCATCGCAGCGCCCTCTCTCCACAGGCTGCCTATTTGTCACCGCAAATGAGGAAAACAGCGTGCAACAGGGGTCCTGACACACGCACACGCACACATGCAGACAACACAGACAAACAAAGACACAGACACAGACTCTAAAACACACGCTAATTGGGCGGCACACAAATGGCCGAGCAAGCACTCAGAGTTTCTTTTGTTTTTAACTCTCAGCTCCTTGTGTTTGTGTGTCACACTGTCATTACAGTCTACTTGTGGACTTTGGTAGTTGTTTGTTCTTGAACACACTCATACAGATGTGCACACACTCATTAACAAACCTGCCTGCACACACTGCAGCCTTCTAATGAGGCTCCACCGGGCAGCATGAGGTCCAGCATTAGCAATATCATCAACCTCATACGCTTTATTCCTCGTCTCATGACACTTTGAGTAATGCTTATGACTTTCCATTATTCCATTTACTAAGCAGGCATCTGTGTGCCACAGGTGGCTATTGTTTCTGTGATTTGTGGGAAATGAACCTGTTGCAGCCTAAAGGGAATATTTTGATTACAATTCCTGATTCAACTGACACCAGATGATTTAAAAGAAACTACATCAAAGCCGGAGTAACTTTACTTTCAGATCAAAACTTTTTGATAAAATAAGTGTTTAGATACTTAAAGCTGTAAAATCTTTGAGTCTTTAGCTGTTTCTAAGTGCTGCGGTTGCAGCCTTCAGAGACTGTATTTGAAGACCAGCAGTGCGTTGAAGATCGTCCCATTCTAAAGCTCGTTCAAATGAACCCCACAAATATGTCCTACTTTACCTCACTGCACAACAGACATCCTCCATCATATCCCAAACAAAACAGTAATAAACAGCTAAAAGATATTATTTAGTTTCAACAAATATATGTTATAGAAATAACATATTACTTAATAACATAATATTATAGCAATGTTAGGAATAGTTGTTATCATTTAAGTAACACTAGAGATGCCAGGTAGTTACGGTAACATTATCTGGCTTGCAACCCATTGTTAGGCAACTGGATTTGGTGTTACGTAGGGATGGGTACAAGATTTAATAATTCTAAAGGTACCAGCAGAATTCTGTCAGTACTACCGAGTACTGATTCATGTAATATCACATAGTATAATTTTTCAGTACTGAAATGCATCCCTGTGACTGAGGGAGTGGAAGAGAAGGTGATGTCCCATTCCAGATATGAGCATAGAGCATGTAGAACTGTGTTTTAATTTGTGTATTATTAAGAAAAAACACTGCAGTTGTTGTTAATTTATTCAGTTAATTTATTCAGCCGCGATTTTTTTCCTGCTCCTGACTGACCCAGGATCTGTTATGTCAGCCGCTTCACACACACCTGTCTTGGTGTAAAACTGTTGGCAAAATCCTTTTTTCCTTGGGTTTGTTGTTGATTTTTTTTTTTTTTAACTTGACATAAGTTAGGATACTTTACATTACGTCATTTTTAAAAGTTAAGAGTCAAAGATAGCTCTTTTTGTTCTTCAGTTTTTATTACTAAAAATACAATTTAGAAAGTCCAGTGCAGAAAAAGCAGGAATGGGTGTTAGGTTTTGAGAAGAGTCAAAATTCGACAACTTCTCGAAAAACCTTCTTTTTATTTATTTATTTTTTTTTGCCTCTGTATTTATTTCTCATAATTTCAACTTAAATCATAGAATTTTGACTTTCTATAGCAAAATTCCAATGTTTTATTTCAAAATGTAGACTTTTTGTCTTTGACTTTTGTCATCTTAAAATTTTGACCTTAAATGAGAAACTTTGGACTTTTTTCCACTTAATCTTAAACTGATTTCTTAAACTTAAGAAGTTTATCTCAAAATCTTTACATTTTGTCTCAGAATTTTGTCTTTATTTCTCTAAATTTTTGCTGTTTATATTAAAATATCAACCTTTAATTGAAAAGTTTAAAACAAATCTTACCTTCAGTTTTTATTTTCATCCTCACATTAGAGTAAAATCTTTTGATGTTTCAATGGTTTGATGTAATTTTCTGTCAAGTTTGTAAATGTTTCTGTACATTGTGAAAACTTCACCAAAGCATGATTTAAAGAAAATTGTGAGTCCAATTGAAATCGCTGTATCTGCCAGAAAAATCGCAATTAGATCTTTTTCTAAAATCATTCAGCCCTAGTTAAGGCTTTTCATGACATTTATAAAATAACTGCAATGTTACAGAAAGTTGTTTTTGGTTTTTGTTAAAGTTTATATATTGAGAAATAAATATGTTAAATCAAAATATTTTGAGATTTTTATTATACAAATCAGCATTTACTTCAACATAAACACACACAAATGTAGCAAAAATTGGTACTGTTGAGTGCTGGAAGTGATTACTGATGCCCGGTGCCGTATTGGCTTAAATGTGAAAGGTGGAACAGGAAAGGTAAACCAGACTATCTCAATTCCTTGGGGAAATTCTTTTTATAAAGATGGCCTTTCAGTATCACAGCATTTTGCTCCTACCTTGTCTTTGCTTTAGGAAAATGTAACTAGAATTTTCCAAACAGCTGGTATACTTCTTTGTGCAGTTTCAATCTGATGGCTTGCTTTCCTAACAATTTAAAATATGACACAAGGATCAACGACGTGACGTCCCTTTTTTGTGTCCGAGTGCAATATTTCTTTCCATCATGAATTGAGTATTTCTTTATTCTATGAAACCTGTGTTATTTGAACACATCTTTAAACTATTAAAATATAACATGTTTTTTGTGTTTTGGTTCCTCAAACCCCCAAAATGTCAGGTGGTGCAACCGTCCTGACAAGTATCCACAGTAATTAAACTCTAAAAATTGAATGTCAGTTATTGTAAATGGAAATTAAAAATACAGTGGCATTATTTTATGCTTGAACCTTTTTAAATAAAACATTCTTTGCAAATGAAAATAATTTTAAAGCTGTTGAGAAATTTAAAAAACTTTTGTCCCGTAATTTTCACCTTGTCAAATGTCAGGGTGGTGCAACTGTAACATTAGACTTTTATTTTAAAGTGAAGAGAATAAAACAGGAAACAGGAAACTGCATCAGCCAGAGGAGCCCAAATGACATTTGTGACCAAGTGGAAAAGTTTGTAGATTTCTCTGAAATACTGATAAAAAAGGTTTTTTCACTTCATTGGTGACTGGAACAATTTCCATGTCAGGTGGTACAACCAATGTAATAATGTGAAATGTTATTTTAACATCAAATTATTTATCTTATTCACAAATAAAAGAAATGAAACACACAAAATGAAAATATATGAGTCATTACAGACACTTGAGAGATACTTGCCAATAATTTCACACAGAAAAAATAACAGGAACATGTAAATATATTTTCATATATTTGGTTGAGCCACCTGACATTTTTGGGTGCTCAAATTAAATATACTAAAAAATAATGAACCTAAAAACTTTGAAATGTTGGTCATCTACTGAAATCTGTTAAAAAACATAATTATTTACACAGAAATATGTTTTTATCCATTTTCAAAGAACTTTTTAAAAATACGTTTTTAGACCCTCTTTTTGTCATTGACCCACAAACATGTTTTGTGCCCCAGTGTTTCACTTAGATTTCATAAATCAAGTTGTTCTGTTATATTACAGGATCCAAAGTACAAACATGACTTATTTTCTGGTTAAACATAGAATGATGTCCTCAACAAAATCTGGTTCTAAGCTCAATCCATGCACCTTGTGTTCAAAAAGTATGTTTTGTGAAAAAAATGTTTGGGTATTTCTGAATGTTTTAGCACTTTATTCATGATGATGAAGATTAAATCTCACCATCAGAGAGAGCACATGAAGAGACAGATCTCAGGTTGAGAGCTGCTCCACCTCAGCCTTTTCAACACAGAAAAATGACCGTCTGTGTAGAGTCAGGAGCTCCAGCGACAAACAGTCAGCCCAGGACACTGAGCATATAAGCACACACACACACACACACACACAAACACACACAGCCTGTGCTCAGAGTGCTGTGGTCCAACATGACTCACAGTTTAGTCACACTGTTTAGCACCAACGGCTAATTAGCTGCTACCACAGAGATTATGTCAGCGAGGCTTGTGTTTGGCCTTCATTACAGACAACCATCCAAAACAGACAGCTGGTTTGTAGTAAAGAATCAGAGAAAGATTCATAGTACAGTAGAGTAACAGCCGACGTGATATCATTTGAGATACAGAGATAATCTAAATAAACCTCTTAGCTGTACGATCAACACCACACAACATATGTTTCACAAAATGACTCCGTTTCCAGGACACTGGCTCCATTTCCCAGCATATTAGCACTGCAGAATGACCCCAACTCCAGGTTTGGACAGGCTCTGCTGAAGATTGCTACTCAAAATTATTTGGCAGCCTCTCAAAATCTGAAGAGCCCAAAATCTGCCAAAACAGCTGTAGAGAACAGAGAGAGCATGCGGAAATAAGCCCGAAATATGCCCACACACAAGTGACTCTGCTCGCACTGAAGCATGACTTTCACTCTGTTTTATCCAGACTTGTGATATATTTATACAAAATTCTGCAGTCTTTCATCAAGTAACTTTGGAAGCATTGAATAAAAAGGTATTCAGAGAAAAGAAACTGAAGTTGTGTGCATTTAAACAACACTGACAGTTGGAACTTGCTTGCTTTGTCCAGAAACTGTTTATGAAAGGGACGGACAGAGGAAAAAGGTTTGTTGGGAGTGGGGTGGATGTGACCTCACTGACCTTTAACCTAAAGTCATCAAGTTTTCGTCCTTTTATCTTCAAGTCTAAATCGATACGAGAGCCAAGTTCACTCAAAAAAATGAAACATTGACTTTGATTAAATGTATTATGTCGACTGGTAACATTCAAATGCATCATGTGAATTGAATGCAATAATATTGAGTTCAACTTGAATGACCATATAATTTTTGCTTTCAACCAGACTAACACATTAATGTAGAACAAGTTGACACACAAAATCAACATCTTTTAAGACTTGGCGTCCACAAATTTCGACCTTATGTTTCTGCCTCTCTGAAATTTTTTATACTTTATCAATTAGTCTCAATTAAGGAGACACTTTCTACTTCATCTTCTGGTGATACCACAACTTTACACCCATTTCAGTGAGGAAAAAAATATTATCTGAATTGGTTTTATGTGTTTCAATCAAATTCATCTCATACTAGAATGACTCACGTTGATTTTACTCATTTTTATTAATAAAGATTGTTAATATCTGTAATTGGGTAAAAAAAAAAAAAAAAAAAGTAAATATGATTTTATTATGCCCATTATGGCACATAATCGTTTTATTCAGTGTAGTTATGAACAATAACATAGTTAAAAACTAGTAGCTATCCAATAACATTAAAAACATAAACTTCCAGTACAAAGGCCAAGTTTAGTTTTTATTCTAATAAGGTTTTACTGATTCTAAATAGCAAGGAGAAATAAAAAATGCACACCAGACAAGCGCTCGTTCTTAAGAGGTTAAAGACAATTTTCCTTTTTTTGTGTGTGTGTGTGTGTTTAAAGAAGTACCTGGAGTGCATAATTGACATATTATGTATCAAAACATTTGTACTGGAACATAAAAAAACATATAGATGTAATGTGATGGACATTAAATTACCAGTTCAAAGAAAAAAACAACGTTGGTCTTTGTGCAGAAATCTGTGATACTGAAGTATAAATCAAATCTACAATAAAACAATAATCTAACACATCTCAGTTACAGAAATACAGAAAAAATGGTTCCACCAATAACCCAAAATATTCCCTGCACATTTTCTCAGCAGACAGATGGCCACAGTCTCTCGCTCATGGACAAACACACACACACACACAAACACCTGATAAAGTAGTCAGGTCTTGTGCAGTAAGTGCACAATGTGACTCTAAACAAGCTGTGCCTTCCATGTTGGTAAAGTGGCCAAATGAAATGTTAAATTATTACACTCATGTCCTCGGTGTTCACAGCTGGGCGGAAGGTGTCGTCCCCTGTGCTGAAAATGATCTTCTATTAAATTAATGAAGGCAACAAATGATGTTTTAGCTTCAAGTAAAGCTAGTGAGCATCCAAATATCCAGTACTGGGTCCAAAATGTCTTTTCTCATCTGCCTATCATGAGGAACAGGTTTTTTATGACTGAATTATTAGCTATAGTCACATGAACCACTTATACCCAGAATAAATACTGTCTTTTCAAAACGACTATGCTTCATGTACATATTAGTACAGTGAAGATGAGTGTATTTAGAGCAATTTTTTGTTCTCATAGAGAAGACATCAATGATGTGATTGCTATCAGACTGCAGTTGGACTCAGCAGGTCTTGGTATGCCTCACTGTTCAGCACAAACAGGTTTCAGCCTGTGGTGGATATACACTACCGGTCAAAAGTTTTAGAACACCCCAATTTTTCCAGGTATTTATTGCAATTCAAGTCACTCAAGTCCAATCAGTAGCTTGAAATGATACAACAGTAAGTGGTGAACTACCAGAGGGTAAAATAAAAAGTAAGGTTACCCAAAACTGAAAAACTGAGAACATTTCAGAACAATAACACAAGATGGGTTAACAACTGATAGCTGTCCTGCAGCAACGGAGGGTGACCAAGCCTTAAAAAGCTGCTGCTACTAATTCCTACAGGTGTTCCAAGTTTGCTTGGTTACTAACAAGCCCCTCTGTCAGCATAAAAGCAGAGTTTGAACACAATGTGGTACCATACCCTCGTGAGCATCAGTTGAACAGTATTGTACTGCAGAAAGTAGTGTGTTGCTACAGAAATGGCAAGAAAAAGGTAATTAACAGTGGAAGAGAGACAGACCATCATAACACTGAAAAATGTAGGTCTTTCCTACACAGTGTTGTTTTCGTCAACGATGACGAAATTATTTCGTTGACGCAACTTTTTTTTCATGACGATAACGAGACGGTGACGAGCTAAACACGGTTCTTTGATGACGAAAACATGACGAGACGTACGTGAGTTTTCGTTGACGGGACGAGACTAGACGAAAATGTTTGTGGCTGCTCTGTCAGACGTTCAAAATGTGTGATATTTCTGCCTATTGTGCGTGTGATCTGTCCGTCAAAAGCTAAAAAATATCATGATTCTGCATCCTATGTTTGGTCACACCCACCACCTGACGTTCAGCGCACATTCTGCACAACANGTCTTTCCTACACAGTGTTGTTTTCGTCAACGATGACGAAATTATTTCGTTGACGCAACTTTTTTTTCATGACGATAACGAGACGGTGACGAGCTAAACACGGTTCTTTGATGACGAAAACATGACGAGACGTACGTGAGTTTTCGTTGACGGGACGAGACTAGACGAAAATGTTTGTGGCTGCTCTGTCAGACGTTCAAAATGTGTGATATTTCTGCCTATTGTGCGTGTGATCTGTCCGTCAAAAGCTAAAAAATATCATGATTCTGCATCCTATGTTTGGTCACACCCACCACCTGACGTTCAGCGCACATTCTGCACAACACACCTGTGGTCTCCATGATTATGTCCATATTTAGTGATCCCACATCATGATGTGATGACTTACACTGCTCAGCTTATGTTTGAATGTGGAAACTGTGGAGAACAGAAAACTGCATGTGGATCACTTTGATGATTTACTTTAATTCCGTGTCATGCTACATGGAGAGATTCTGCAGTTACTCAGCTCTGTGAAGGTAAGAACTATAAGTTTATGTACACTCAGAAAATCCACAGGTTTTTGAGCAAAACTTTTTGAGCTCGGACATCAGACTGCAGCGGTCTCTGTGTCGGTCGCTACTAGCTAGTAGACACACACACACACACACACACACACACACACACACACACACACACACACACACACACACACACACACACACTCAGCCCCTCCCTCCTGCTCCACTGTGCCCCTCGCTCTCAGATGCATTCACTGACTCTTACAACAGTAGGAATTCAAAATATTAAGAACAAACATGAGCAAAAGTGAACTGCTGTTCTTTAAACATGAACTGTTGCAATACCACCCATAATTCGTGATATCTAATCATTAAATTATTTCGTTATCCTGAATTATCCCTTTATTTCGTAATAAATATTAAAACATAAGTCAGTATAACAAAATAACTGGATAAGTCAGTGAATGCATCTGAGAGAGCGGGGCACAGTGTGTGTAGCGGTAGCGACTGACAGACTGCTTGAGTGTGATGTCTGAGCTGGAGTTTTGCCAAAAAACCTGTGGATTTACTGAGTGTATGTAAACTTATAGTTCTATCTTTCAGAGAGTTCAGTAACTGCAGAATCTCTCCATGTAGCATGAAATAGAATTAAAGTAAATCAGTGTTGTGACCTAATGTAACTTAAGACTAATGCTTTCTTCTTTTTTTTCTTTTTTATTTGCTAGAACAACAACAAAAAAAACATTATTGAGTTTTTGTCGACTAAAACTAGACTAAAACCTTTTTGAGTTTTCGTTGACTAAAACTGGACTAAAACTATCACATATTGAAATGACTAAAATGTGACTAAAACTAATAAGCATTTTCGTCCAAAAGACTAAAATAGCTGCCAAAAACAACACTGTTCCTACAGAGAAACTGCAAAGAAAGTCAAGGTGTCAGTGAGTACAGTTTCCTTCAGCATCAAAAGAAAGTCAGAAACTGGAGCAAACTTTGACAGGAAGAGGTCTGGCAGACCCAAAGCCACAACTGAATCAGAGGACAAGTTTCTGAGAGTCAACAGTTTGCGTGATAGGCGGCTCACAGGACAACAGCTTCAAGCACAGCTTCATAGTGGTCGTAGTAAGAAAGTCTCTGTTTCAACTGTGAAGAGAAGACTTGGAGCTGCAGGTTTGACTGGACCAGTTGCAGCAAGAAAATGTCAGAATAAGACAAAGAGGTTTGCCTGGGCCAAGAAACACTGCCATTGGACGGCTGAAGACTGGAAAAAGGTATTATGGACTGATGAATCAAAGTTTGAAATCTGGGGTTCATCAGGCAGGATCTTTGTATGGCGTAGAGTAGGTGAAAGGAAGCTTCCACAGTGTGTGGCTTCAACTGTCAAACATGGAGGAGGAAGTGTGATGGTCTGGGCTTGTTTTGCTGGATCCAGGGTTGGTGACTTGTTCAGAGTGAGAGGCACCCTGAACCAAAACAGCTACCACAGCATCCTGCAGCGCCATGCAATACCCTCTGGTATGTGTCTAGTTGGTCAGGGCTTCATCTTACAGCAAGATAATGACCCAAAACACAAGTCCAAGCTATGCCAGAACTATCCTGTGAAAAAAGAACAAGCTGGTAAAGTTGAAAACATGGAGTGGCCAGCACAGTCTCCAGACTTAAACCCCATTGAGCTGGTTTGGGATGAAATGGACAGAAGAGTGAAAGCAAAGCAACCCACAAGTGCCACACATTTATGGGAACTTCTGCAACAGACATGGGAAGAACTTTCTGAAGAATATTTGATTTCTATTGTAGAAAGAATGCCACGTGTGTGTTCAGCTGTAATATCTGCCAAAGGTGGCTACTTTGATGAGTCAACAGTTGAGAATACATTTTGGTCTATAAATTGATTCCATAATTTCTTTTTTGACTCTAATTGCTTATTTGTACTATGCTTTGACGTCTGAGTGCAATGAGACATTAAACGGCATAATTTTCAGTAAAAACACTGGAAAAATTGGGGTGTTCTAAAACTTTTGATGAAATAAGATCACTGTACTCCAATCTAACAGAGAAACACCATGGCACATACATACATGTAAACATAAAGAACTACAGCTCAATCCATATCGGCCATCGTCGTTAGATTGCTGTTTCCTCTTCAGGTGCTAGTTTGAGACACACAAACCTCAAGTACATTTGTATTTGTTCCATGTTATGTCCAATGATGCAGTGACTGCAGTGTTTTTAGCAACAGGAACAGCTGGTTCGAACCTATGAACACCTCTTCTGCTGTTCTTGGCACACAGGACCAGTGGAACAAATGAGTGTTGATGCATGCACACACATCTTAATCTAATCCCTTTACTTAGCTCCAATGTAAACAGTCTGGATCTTTGATGGTGTCATCTTCATGTGACCACAGCTGGAATCTCCAACCAGTTTGTAATGCAGATATCTTTGTATGCTTATAAATAAGATAAGTTGTGGTGAGATAATATCCATCATTTTGAACTGAGCTTTTATTCTCTCTTCAACGTGTACTTTTCTCTATCCCTTTTCTTTTGCCATGCTCTAACTGTTGAGGTTGGATAGAAGTTAAATCTGTAAATAATGATTCCACTGAACCAGAGATACGCTTCTTTGTAATGAATAATGCTTTAAGTGTTTCAAATATTATCTACACCGTCTAAGATATCACTGCAACAGTTAGAATCCAAACAAGCTTTTATCTCTTTTTTCAGCAAAAATAAAAAAAAAATGTTTTACTAGACTTGATAAAAGCCTCATTTTCTGCCAAAACCAGAAAAAATGTCTTGTTTCAAGATACCAAAAGACAAAACACACCTAAATTGTTTTCAAAGACTATAAAGGATCTGTCAGTGGGGTAAGAAAAATTTGTTGGCCAAGTTTCTTGAAATGCATGTAATTTCTTAATTCAAGAATCAAAACTTTTGTTTTTTCTCATCCCATTTGGAAGACTATTTTTTCTTTTTTTACCTCCCACTAACAATTTAGGTATCTTTTCTGTTTTTTAGTATCTTGAAATGAGAAAATTTCCTGGACTTGTCGTGTTAATGTGGTTAATATTTAGTATTCATTTTTTTGTCCAGAACAACGACATAAACACTTACTTCAATTCCAGCTTTTGCTCACTGTAAAACTCAATTGCTGAACTTCACGAAGAAAAAAAAAAAAACCTGCAAAACTGTTTGCCTTCAAAAAAAATTGGTGGGCATGGCTTTATGACTTAAGTACAGTGATATATTTATGTGAGTTGAACAAACTTTAGATTTTCTCATTGTAGTCTACTCGTAGTTGAGTTAACTAAAATTAAATTCTGTTACATGTACTTTTGACTTAACAGCTGGGGTTGTGACAATGCATCTATGCCAACTATGACTCAGTTCTCAGTTTTCATCCACAGGGGGACTTGGACCTGCCACCCTCTTATCACCAAGTAAAGTCCCCATGGACTGCACTACTGCAGCCTTCAGTATGACTCATCGGTTAGTAAATCTTAAGCTAATGCTTGGCAAACTCAGGTAACAGGCAAAGGTGAGACATTAAAATGGAAAACTCAATGTTGAAATATGTCATTGCACTTAAGATGAGGTAGGTTCACTCTGCACGCTCACGAGAATTACTGTGTCCTCTTCTACCTGTTGAATCTACTTTCCCCTGTAATACTGCCACCTGATAGACTTTAGTGTGAAATGGGAAATTTGCAGCTCCAGCCTATGTAGCTTCTCAATTAATTAAAGTAGGTTTCACTCCAAACAATGGTAAAATGACTTTCCTCATTTAAGACACTGTTTCTTAAGAAAAACTAGTAAGAACTGCAGATTTTAACAATGCAGTGATGATAACTCTTAACTTTGAGTCAAGAGAGTTGTTAGGTTTTACAGTGCAGTGTCTAAGATCTTAGACACAGATTCATGCTGCTTTCTGAGAAGTCCAAACATTTCAAACCAGTTGCGGCTGTTGAATTTTCTCCTGGAGGGGCTACAACCCCAGAATAGACTTATACCAAAGAGCAAGCAAACATGTATTAAGGTATCACACTGGTGTATTTATATAAATAAAAACTGGCCGATCAGGTCCAAGCTCTTTCATCTGAAGTTTCTCTCTATGTTCTCCTCTCAGAAGGTGTAATGTAAGTGATTTGACTGATTTGTTCATTTCCCTGTCTCTATTTCACATCTCTGTCTGATCATCTCCTCACTCCCATGGCTCGACCTGTTAATCAGCCTCACTTTATGACAAATGGCTGTGACGACGGATCCATGGAGGGAGGGTGGTGATGTGTAAATCCAGCTACCTTCAGCTCTGGGTGCAGGTAAGGTGCAACTACTCATGCTCCTATCTCTTGAACTGAAGAGGAGCTGCGCATGTACAACTTTTAATGAGTCTATGTCAAAAAACTGTTGCGCTCAGGGCAGAAACATGTCATCAATCACAGATGAACAAAACAACTTAACTCACCTTTAATTATATAATATTGATCCTACTCATCTTGACATAAACTTACATGAATACAGTATAGAATACAGACTTTTATCTTGTTATTTCATTTTTAAGGTTTATGTGTATAATTCAAGATTATACATATACATAATACATTATACATAATTCAAGATTGTGGATCTACCAGCTGATGTGGGACAACCTGACTCCTGCTGCTGTGGCTTGGACAGTTCTCCAATTTTTCTTCTCTCTCTCTCTCTCTCTCTCTCTCTCTCACCCCAACACAGTGGAGGCAGATGTCTTTCTAACATGAGTCTGGTTCTGTCCGAGGTTTCTGCCCGTTAAAGGGAAGTTTTTTCTTGCCACTGTAACTTACTAAAAGCTGCTGCAAAGTGCTTCACTCATGGTGGATCAAGATGAGATAAGATTCCTTATCCTGTCTTGATGTTGGGTCTCTGTTAATAAAATAACTAAATACTCTAACATTAACAGGTATCAACCTGCTAATGTTTTGTAAAGTGTCTTGAGATAACGTTTGTTATGATTTGGCGCTATATGAATAAAGATTGATTGATTGAAGATAATGTTGTCGGTGGTGGGGTGGCAGCCTAGCGCCTTCTATTGGCCAGCTACCACTGTTTTAAACTTTTGCAAAGCTACCTTAGTTTGGTGACATTTAAAGAGGAATTTTAAAGTCAATTTAATGAGCTGGCTGACCTCTGAGGACTCCTGGCACATATGGCAGAAAATCAGACAAGGGAGACTTAAGCGTCTTTTTATTATCATTTGTTTGTTTCTTTTTATTGTTGTTGTTGTTGTTGTTGTTTGTGTGATTCTTTTTTTTTTTTTTAATCCACAGAATAAAAAACTATGACAACTTGAAAAGTATCCTCCTGTTCAGTTTTTTGTCTCCGGTGGATTCTGATTCAGTGCTGGATCATGGAGCCAAAAAGCTGCACACCATGTTCAAAGCAGAACTCTTCCTTCTTCATACAAGTCTGACTTCTCCATGTAATGAAGGCTGAAAATAAATCGGCCTCACACAGATACAAAAATACCGTGCATGTGTGCGTGCGTGCATGTGTGTGTGTGCAGCGTGGCATGGCTGGCACTGACAGCTGTGGCAGTTCCAGTTATTGAGTAGATGGATAATTGGTCTCAGAGGAGATAAATGAAGCAGTGTGAGCATGTGTCTGTGTATATGTGTGTGTGTGTGTGTGGGTGACATGTTTGCGTGCATGTAGCATATCAGTCAGCAGCAGGATGAAGATGATGCTCCATCTCGAGGATTACTTGAGAGGAGAAAATCCCAACTGAACACTCAGAGACTGGAGCTCAGTTTGTCGCACCGTTTAGGAGGAACAGAAGGTGGAAATGATTCTTCTGTTGCCCAGAAACTCTCTCTGCTCAGTTAAGATCTCACAGAAAGAGCTGGAAGCCAACTGTATGTGCTTAATTAAAAACAGAAAAAAGCAGCTCCGCAGGACCAAAATAAATTTATAACACATTAAAACACCCACAGAGCAGTATGAGGATCTTATCAGTGAGGAGGAGGATGGAGAGGAAGGTGCAGAGGGTTTTTGAACTCTCCAGGTGAAGGAGGACGAGTGGAGGAGGGTAATTTTGCAGCATATTTGAGGAAATTGAGACTTGTATAGTTTGGAATTCAGATCAAACTTCACTGATTTTCAAAGATCATCCCGTACTGAAGGATACAGATATGAAGTCCTGCTGTTTCTCTCAGTGAATCATCAGAAAAAGAAGAAAATAAAGAGCATGTTTCAATCATTAATTTCTAAAAGAAACATTTTTCAGATTATCTTTTTGAGATTTGTTGTTTCTAATGTATTCCTAACCAAATGCTGATCTTTTGAGTAATGCTTTGGACAAGATGATGCATTTAATATTTGATCCAGCTTATAATACATCATTGAAAACTATCTTTGGAAAAAAAGGGTCCATGGTGACAGACTTTGGTCTGTTTTTGGCTCATTTAACTCGATAGGTTAAGCGAATTGTTTATGGGTGTAGAAGTCTTTTAGGTAACACTTTAGTAACATTAGTTAATGCATTATTGAGCATTGATAAATACTTTAATAATGTGCTAATAATCATTATAATGTATATAAGATAATAACCTAACATTAATTGACAAATTAGTTAATACATCATTAAGCAGTTAATTAATCTCCACTGCTCCAGTTTAATTCATATATTATTAAGTATTAAAAAAGTCACATAGCATAATTAGTTATCCTTATGTTTGCATGGCTCATTATTAATCAATGTATTAGTAAAATTCAGTAGTGCCTCTAGTTATCCTTTACTTATGTTATTACTTTAGGTGCTTATTTAAGTCTCAAGGATATTTAAAGGTGAAATTCCACACTCAATCACTCAACACAACTGCCTAGTGTCTAAATGAGATTATATCACCATGTTTTAACCTGTTTTAAATTAATCAGAGGAGGCTTTATACCAGCCTTTTTCAAAACAGTGGGTTTTGGTCTACGCCGCTTCAAATTTAAGTGAGAAAGGTATGGGAACATATGTTTAGAGTTTTTGAACAGTTACAGCTGTGTGTGCTTTTTCTTAAACTGAAGCACTGTGGAGCGCAATGGTTAGTCAAGTGATATGAGGGAGTTAACCACCAAAAAAACACAAGTTTGAACTAAGAATCATCACTTCATTCGATGGTAAACAACAAGATACCAGTGAGTAGGTGGGAGACATCAAAAACGGGACAGATAATTAGTGAACAAATGTTTTTAGTGGAGAAATCCACTGTGTACCCCAAAAAGGAGTTAAAATTACAAAAGTCCCTCAATGCTACTGACTACATTTTGCGAAGACACTTACCAGACTGTGAAATATCAAGACACGCTATTGATTCACTGATGATCGTCTAAACCAGAAGCTCTGAGGAGCACACAGAGCGCTGAGTCTGAGACCTGGGTCAGAATAAAGGATTCGGAAAACTATATCCAGACAAGGAACTAAACCAAATCTACCAGAATAAGAAAGATTGTGTATTTAAGGATTACCAATAAGAGTGCTTAATAGTTTAATAATATGCCTCAGTTTTGCTTTGATCTGAAAATTTGATTCTATTAATCATAATTTATACGTTCACTTTTTATGACTGACTGGAACAAATTCATTTACGTCACACCAAAGTCTCTGAGACAACACTGGCTGACCAAGTTTAGCAGTGAGATGAGAGATCTGTTTTTTTCTGCTAGAAATGATTTCTGTGATTTATTTAGTAGTAATAGTGGAAACATGCTGTCTGACAGGAAAAGGAACAGAAGCTAAAACACGAGCTAAAGGCTAAATCCACATGCAGCAGTATTTCTGCAGTGATCTGTTCAAACCTTTGAGTCTATCAATAAGATGAAGAGCCAGGTTACGCTTGCTCTGCTTGGTGAGGTTGGAATTGGTAGATGAGCACATTACCAGGATTCACTAACATTACATGGTACTGATATAGAGCCAGTAATGCTAAATGTAACCGGCTACAAACTTCCAAAGTTTGCTTGTTGTCATGTTTGAAACAACAGCGCTACGTAACTCCTGTTAATACATGAACTCATTATCATGTATTTGGTAAAAGGATGTCTTGAACCAATAAAAGCAGTGTTAAAAAGATCTGATCTACTTTCACCGTCACTTTCAAAACAAATACATCACAACAGTTTGTGCCAGTTCTCCAAGCGAAGGGAGTCACTTCAGTTAGACCACTTTAAATTAGATTTGGGTAAACATTTAATAACTCACTCACAGCTTCACAAGCGTTTCAGCATAAAATGTGATTCTGTTTCTGGCTGAGCATCTCCAACACGTGCAGCTGAAGTCAACAGTTAGCACGGCTGCTTTTAACTAATAGCTCTGTAACAGTCAGAACTGGTTCCACTGACTCCATAGTAAATTATCCTTATTGACAAATAACCACAGAAAAACCAAATGTTGCGCATCTTTATGGCACAGGTTGGAAATGGGTCAATAGAGCATTGTGTAGCATAAGGTAGCAGTTTGTGAGTGTGCCCAAAATCATTGCTGGCATCAAGATATTTCTGAATGGTCAGTAATTAACTTTGTGACATTTTAGCACTGAGATCGATCTCATGTTAAATGTATCTACTTTATAAGTCATGAGAAAGTGGAGTGTACTACTATAATTACTTCATGTAAAGAAAAACAGTTAAGTAACATTCAGTGATTAATGTAAAATCTTCTCATCCAATGGGTTTACTCATCAGAGTAAATTCATGACGAGTTATTATAAAGCATCTCTCCTAAGGAGGAGGAGGCTGGAGATTAAAAGTGAGGGGGCAGGAATTATAATGTAGGATTCTAAACAGACCATCAGGACTGGGTGAGGTTATTTTAGGTTTACTTGGTCAGTGAATACTTTGGTTCTTAAGTATGTGAACAAAAATACTGAAGGTGTTATTTTCATAAAATATCCCCTTAAATTTATCCACAAAATAAAAAGCTTTTAATGCAGAGCAAGAACATCCAGTGTCTGCAGTCACTTCTGTTCATTGTTGTTAAAGAAAGAAGTGAAATATCAGCCAGTGAAAGCAGATTGGACCTGCCAAGAGCTGAAATCCACATCTGATATCTGGGAGCTGGTTGAAATTACCGAGCAGAAGGTTTTCAAAACCTCAGAGGAGAGGCATGAAACTTCAGTTTACAGACATATTGTGTGTGTGTGTGTGTGTGTGTGTGTGTGTGTGTGTGTGGTCTTCAATAGAGTCTGGGTGAAGCACTTCATGGATGAAGCAGAGAACAGAACACTAAAAGATGTCTGCAAGAAGACGGCTCAGTAATTTACTGGGTGGATTTCAAGGTGTCAGCCTTCAGGCTAGCTGAGTAAGAGTCTTAGGGAGATCAGGCAAACACACACACACACAAACGTATGCAGTATAAGCAGTGGTCCCTGCTGGCAGAGACACTGAGCTTCCATTTGTATCATGGCAGAAACCTTTGAAGTGCAGCTAGCATTTTGCATGCTGCTGTTCCCCTCCACACACACTCTTCAAACACAATGCACACGCACACACACACACAAACACACACACACACACACACACACATACACACACACACACACATATAAGGCCAGCTGAGGGAGATGTCCAACTTATCTCCTGTGTTCAGTGCGTGTTGTGGTGCCAGACTCCATCTGCACGGAGCCAAAGCTGAACTGAGGACCAGCTAGGAAACATCAAACAGCATGAGAAAGCCTCTAACAGGGAGCCCAGTGTGGGCATGTGTGTGTTCCTGCATGTGTGTGGGCGTGTGTTTGTACACAGAACATATGTGCTGAGATTTGCAAGTCAGATCTTGTCGTTGCTTCAGACCGACTATTGACCAAGTTGTAAAAAAAAGCACACTTTTGTTGTGAAACAAACTCATAATTCAGGTTTCACAGTTACATAACATTTGCTTTAGTGGCTGTTAGTCAGGATTTACAGCTTCAACCAGCTCATGATACAGATACAACCATCAGTGCTTCTGTAGCTTATACTAAAATGACTTCTACTTAAACTTACCCTGCCAGCAGTGCTATTAATACAATTCCTTTTGTTACAAATATTTCTCAGAGTACTCCTGCATCTTCTGCATTCTCTTTTGACTTCATCTTCTTGTGCCTTTATCTTTTTCTTCTTCTTCTTTTATTATTTATAATGCGTCTTTATTTTCTCCCTCATTTTATGACTTCAAATCTAAGATCTCCAGCTTTCACTAAGTGCTTTCAGCAATTACATTAAAAGTTTGCAGTTTTTTTCAACAACTTTCAGCAATCTAATTTCACATTTTTCAAATTACCAGTTTTACTTAGCAATTTTCATCTTCATGTTACGCATTTAAAACTTCGTTTCACTTTCCTGAGCTTCAGCATTATAACACATTTGCTGTAAGGAAATGCAACTTCTCCAATTCGATATAAAAGTGTCGAAGTGAAACTGGATTAAACAACTCTTTTAATCTTTACATTTCTGCTCCAATCACAAATCAGTAATCAGCCTCTGTTTGCCAACAATGACACTAATCGATGAACATTGGTTGTGACAAACAAGGTGATCAAAACAAGGTTGCACAACCAGATCATAGTTGTCTTATTTAAACACATGGGGATTTATTGGCTTCAGATTTGTAACCTGATGATGCAAGAGATTCTTCAGTCTTTGAGTTAATTTTTACAGGCTGCAGCAGTGAAGCTGGCTGTAATGACTGCAAAATATTGGCTCCTCAATAAGGGCCTGTGTCCACTCCCACTCTGCTTTTACCCTTGTAGTACCCACAGCCCCATTTTAGAGTGATCTATGATAAAAATACAATTTAGCAGATGCTTTTGACCGAAGTGAAGTACAACATTGACTCTGCATTAGTTTACTAATATCTTAGATAGCCAGTCTATGTCATGGAGCGTAGACAGCCGGCCTATACCAGAGTGCAGGCCGTGCAAGCTACATGCTTCTTAAATGTGCAGCAGTGTACACTAGGGTTGTCAAGATTAAACAATTTTACGATTACCACGATTATAAATAGACACGGTAGGTTATCCGCAACAATTTTTGCGAGGGGTGCAATGTGAGAACCATGATCTGCACACACAGGAGGCTACTGTCTTAATAAACCAATGAACATAACTGTCTAACTTTCTGTAATGTTGTACGATCAAAACTACAGCAAAGCAGCATCTAATCGCCCGTTTCAGCCTTTTTGCTGCTTCAACATGAAGTCTCTGTATCAGGGTTTGAGAGAAAGTTAACTGTCAATCATCCTCATCAGCTGACGCTTATTCGAGCTGACGCGCTAAAGCTAATTAGCTCCAGTGCGCTAAGTTCTTTCTTTTTTTAACGAGTGGTTGTTTATTTTACGGAGTTTAGTTTCATTTTGAGGGTCTAAATAGTTGAGATAATTTCACTGTTTGTCTTCAGACTGATTCACTGGGAGCTGTCAGCTGCTGCTTAAACACACACAGTATTGGGAAGGGTGCGTTTGATTCGTCCACCCAGTCTGCCCTGTTCATGGAACAGCTACTGTGGACGGGTGTTATTTTTCATTAGGAGAGTTCATTAATTTCACAGGTAAACTCTGTGCCATCTACATTGCTATAATACAATAAATATAACATAATTCCTGAGAGTACCCTGTAATTTTCAAAGCTAATGATTCCAGTTTGTGGAAAAAAAAACCATTAATAAGCTGACGTTTTTTTGAATGTGAATATTTTCTGTGAAATTGTGTGAAATTAATCTTAAAAGTGCCCACAGTTTCTAAAGTTCATTGTTGTTTTTTTATTACACTATTTCATGTAATATAAAGGAGTATTTAAATGTTTTATTTTAAAGGACAGTGAATGTTTATAAGACGAAGCATCATTAAATATGTTTTAAAGACAAAAACTTAAAATCTCAGCTGTTTTTGTTCATACTGTTGATAATCGTGAATAATCGTAAAATCGCAATATTCCTCTCACAGTAATCGTGATTCAAAAAATTGAAATCGTGACAACCCTAGAAGAATTTGAAGATTTTTTTTTTTTTTTAAGTGGCAAATTAGCCACTTTGGCTCCTACCAGATTCATACTTTGTAGATTGTTATCACACTGTGTTTCATTGCATCATGGTGCAACTTTCCAGCCTTATCAGGTTATCCTTTCTATTTGGACTCAACAATAAGGAGAAGCAAATGGTTTAAGCTCAGTGTTCACAATATTGTAAACATTTGGATACATGACACGACATAGACACTGCATCTCTAAAGTGCAGCAGTGCATGTGCGTCATCATAACACCTGGGACTTCCAACTATAAAAACACGTAAATTCACTATTTTTTGAAGTGGTAAATTTGCAAGTTTATAAAGTGGCAAATTTACAATCAAGTCCCAATCTGCCAATTTATAAAGTTGTAAATTTGCCACTTAATAAACTTGCAAATTTACAACGTAATTTTGAAAAAGGAAAATTTTGAAGTGGCACAACGTCCAACTTGAAAGCTGTAGCTCTGCTAAAGAGCTGGGAAGGGCCAAAGTGTGGTTAAAATTAGGAAACAAAGTGATGGAGGACAAAGTTAGCAGTGAGGCAGGAGAAGAAAGAGTTTCCAGAAGGGGAAATGTGTATTCTGTATGGGAGTTTTATGGTTTTAAAAACTCGGACACAGATTGAAAAACAGGTTGTTATAAAAAGAGGCAGATTTGAGAGTTTAAAAAGTGGCAATTTGAGTTTAAAAAGTGGCAAATTTGCTAGTTTAAAAGTGGCAAATTTGCTACTTTTTTCGAAGTCCCAGATATTATGGTGAGGCGCTAGTACTTAAAGTTAGAAAAGTTAGAAAGATTCACAGATTCAACTTTCCCCGATCAATAACTCATCATCAGAGCATCGCAGAAACAAAACAGAAACATCTCTGTAATCACAGCAATGGAGACTGCGAACTATAATTATTATTTTCTCAAAATGAGTTGTCCTCTGCGATGGAAAACCTACATTGGCTGCCACACAGAGCCAGCTCATGCCGGGATGTTCAGGGACCGTCTGCAAATTGCAACAAGGGAAAAGAATGATAAAATGATATTCAATAATTTCACCCAGGACTCAAGTGTCTTGTTGCAGTGTCACCGCAAATATGAACTGTGTCCTCTAGATTCTACTACAGCTCTAATATTGGTTATTTGTTTATCAATGTCATTTGTGTGAATTTTTTCCCTCTGAATTGTAGTTAAATAATCAATAGTTCTCCCGTTTCCTGTTGTAGTGTCATCAAACTCACAGTAAACATAAACTGTGTCCTCTAGAGTATACTACATCTTGTTAAATGAAAACTATTGATTATTTAACTACAATTTAGAGGGAAAAAAATCAATGAATTATATTAATGAACAACTAATATAAGAACTGTAGTAGAATCAAGAGGACACAGTTTATGATTGCTATGAGTTTGCTGACACTGAAACATGAAATACGAGAGTTATTGAGGATTTAACTACAAAATTACGCAAAAAATCTCTTCAATTACACTGACAAGCAAATTACCAAAATGAGAGCTGTAGTATCATCTTGAGGACACACCAATGTCTGCTATGAGTTTGATGACACTACAACATGAAACAATCAAGTTATTGATTATATTCGCTAAAATTTTTGAGGAAAAAAGGACATAAGATTACATTGAAAATCATATAACTGATATAAGAGCTGTAGTATAACCTTGAGAACACACCTGATGTTAACTGTGAGTTTGATGACAGAAAAACCTATAGCAAAAGAGTTATTGATTTTTAAGTTACAATTTGAGAGGAAAAAATTCTATTTAAAGACATCGATAAACATATATCTGATATAAGAGCTGTAGTAGAATCTAGAGGACACACCTTATGTTTACTGTGAGTTTGATGACACTACAACATGAAGCAATAGAGTTAGTGATTTTAAACTACAACAATTAAGAAAAAAATCACTAAAATTACATTGATAAACAAATAACCAATATTGGAGCTGTAGTATAATCTAGAGGACACATCATAAGTTTACTGTGAGATTAATGACACTACAACTTGTATTATGAGAGTTATTTAGGATTTAACTACAAAATTCTACAAAAACATCACTACAATTGCATTGATAAACAAATTACCAAAATAAGAGCTGTAGTTTTATCTAGAGGACCCACATTTTGTCTACTGAGAGTTTCATCACACTGCAACAGGAAACAAGAGAACGATTGATTATTTGATTGCAATTTTTGATGAAAAAAATTCACACAAATGACATTGATAAACAAATGACCAATTTAAGAGCTGAAGTGGAATCTGGAGGACACAGTTCATATTTGCGGTGACACTGCAACAAGACACTTGAGTCCTGGGTGAAGTTATTGAATATTATTTTATCATATTTTTCCCGTGTTGCAATTAGCAGACGGTCCCTGAACATCCCGGCATGAGCTGGCTCTGTGTGGCAGCCAATGTAGGCGGAGGACAACTCGTTTTGAGGAAATAATAATTGTAGTTCGCAGTCTACATTGCGCTGATTGCAGAGATGTTTCTGTTTTGTTTCTGCTATGCTCCGATGATGAGTTATTGATCCGGGAGCGCCTCACCATAACATCCAGGGCTTTGAAAAAAGTAGCAAATTTGCCACTTTTAAACTCGCAAATTTACCACTTTTAAACCAGCAAATTTGCCACTTTGATTTTTTTTTTTTCCTTTAAGTGGCCTTAATACGCCTTCGTGAATGGGTGTAGGCCTTGATGCAACTTGTGAATTGAAAAATTGATAATATTCCTATTGAAAGGCCATACAGAAAAATCTGTGCTTTAATTACGGCACATTGTTCACTTTTTGTAAGGACCTGAACCTGGTTATTGTCAGGATGGAACTGGGGAACAATCTGACTTTCAACTTCATTCTCCTTCTAAGTATGTGCTCTCACCTTCTTGTTCTCATAATGCAATGCAAAAAATACAAGTAGTTCCTGTTTTCTTTCCATGAAGCAATAATACAGTAAAATACTGTTCAAAAGCGTCATTATAGAGCGTTGACTTGTAATTGATAATAACAGGATTTTATTGTTGAAACTTCCTCCTAAATTTACAGCAGTCTGTTAGAGTATACAGTTCAAATCTACTTTGAGTTTTCTGAACATGACAGACATTTTCTTCACTTATTAGATTCTCATGTTAAGCTGAGATAAATATAGCATTATGGAGAAAATTCGGCAGATTTGGAACCTCTAAATCTCATTGAGTCAGAGGAAAAGAGTGAAGAGAACTAAATGTGGCAGCATAATCATCAAGGCAACTTTTACAGAGCAGCTCCTATCAGTCAGCAGCCATGTCCCTTATCTAAAGGTTCTTCATGTGCTCAAGATTCCCACCTTCTCATGTTTCCATTTCCCCTTCCTGTTTTTTTTTCTCTTCAATTTATAGTTCTCCACTAGAAAGATTGAGAGTGCTGAGCAGTTTTTATTGGACTCCTGGAAAAACAGCCCCTGCACAGGAATGAAGAATGTGCTGTAGGCTGAAGCTGGAACATGTGGCAATGCAGAGAGGAGATAGTGCCACTTTTACAAGATGAAACAGGCGGCTGTTTAATAATGCACTTTTTCCCAGCCTCCCTTCCCCGGGAAGACTAATGTCTCCTTTCAAACACATTAGCATTTTGATAAGCCTGGCTGAAGCCCGCTCTCTCTCTCCTGCAGGAGCGATAAGGCGTAGCAGTCCGGCTTTATGACAGCGTGGAGTAATTGGAACGCAGCATGGAAGAAGTGAGCGTTTAGAGAGAAGGAGGAGGGACAGAGAAAAAGGTCTTTCAGGTGGATAAAGTTTGCTGATTCAGAGAGTGAGGAAATTAGAGTGAATGGCAGGCTCTCTGTGTGACACTGGAGGTGAAGGAGCAGCAGAAAGAGAGAGATTTATGAAAATAAGGAGGTGATTTAGTCACATGCTGATGGAGGTTTAGGTTAGAGGTTGGCATTAAAGCCCTCAGGCTCCGTTCTCCTGCCAAGAGCTCTCTGCCCATTGAAGGAGGATCGGAGCTAATTATGTAAAGATGTGTGGAAGAAGTGTCAGCACACTCTGTGTCGACCAGAGTTTCTCTATCTGCTGTTGATGTTTTTAATCCTTGCAACAACAAGAACTGTGATTTCCCTCTGCTAAGCTTTTCATGGAGGCACTTGTCAGACATCACATCCGACCCCGCTGCACAGCTACGTGACCTCGATAAATTGCCGGAAAAACAAAGATATCACCCTGAGCTACAGGGCTGTGCACTGGCGAGAATCTGTTGGTTTGAAATGTATCCCTAGTCTAAAGGAGTTACACTCAATGTCACATACTGAGATAACCTGCAAGACAGAAGAATGCAAAATGATCCTAAGATTTAAGGATAAACTACAGAACAGACAATGACATGCACAAAATCTAATCTAAAAAATCTAAAAATTGAAGTTTTACTTTGCACAAATAGTCTGCAACACAGTCTCTCTATATTCTGTATAATCCAAGTAACAGCATGAACAATTTACCTTGATTGGCGAACGAGGTAATAATCTCAGCATTGCAAAGAACCAAAATAATTTCTTGAAAGATGAACAATATGGTTAGATTGAATTCATATTTTCAGGCCAACCTTTGTTAGATATTGAAGCCAAAGCAAGAGCACTCAGAGCTGCAGGTCCACTAGTGTTCACTAGAGGGCTGTCTGCAAAAGCTGAGGAATTCTCGTTCGTTCCATGCTGATATGTCAAATTTTACATCAGAATTATTTCTGCTTACTGTCCGTTTCAAAATGCAGACTTGATTTGCAGCTTATTTCTTTTTCATAGTCACTCTCCAGAGGCTTTGCTGGTGGGTTTCAGACACGAGAATATGATGATGCACAGAGGGGTTGTAATTACAGAAACATGTATGTACTGACTTTTTTTTTTTTAACGTCATGTTGGACAAAGAAAACAAATAAAAAGATCTAAAAATATAAATATATCTTTCATAGTTGTGTACTTATAAACTCTATACAATGTTGTTGGCAGAAAACCTGCAGGCTACTTTATGAATTGATAAGGGAATCGATAAAAAATCACATTGACGAGTGGAATGGACAAGAGCATTTAGCTCAATAAAATCTTATCAATTCACATCATTACTCTCTCATGTGTCAACTCTGTGTGTGTTCAGTCCAGCACTCAGCAGGACCTCTAAACAGCTGGAGTCATGACACAAGACCTTGGAGTCTCCAATGAAAGAGAAAACCTGCTGACCTACATCAACTGAATAGATTTTGTTTACTAGTTTGGAAAAGAAAACAAGGAACCAGACTTTCTTACAGTAAAAAAGACCAAAACTTTAACCTGAAATCAATCAGCATTTCACATGATGTCTGAACTTTTGAGGGTGATCCTAACAGACCATGTTCTGTCTCCTATGCTCCAATGCTCGTGTACTCACCTTCAGCTCCCACTAGTTAGTGTGTCAATTGAGATACTCATTACCATTGCAGTAATTTCTGTCTTGGTGCAAACAACAAAATAACCACCATTTATTACCGTGTTGCAGTCCTCATGGGCAATAATTCAACACCCATCATCACATTACTGCGCACTGATGCAGGTTGCTAATATCTACTGACACTGATGAATGAACAGCACTCACTTTTCCAAGCCTCCTCTGCAGCTTAAATGACCACAGTGAAGCTCTTTTGCATTCAAAGCCTCAAAACAATCGTTCCAATCTCCTGGCCTCAACCTGAAGAAAACTAAAATAACAACCGCCTCATTTACATGCAGCAAGAAAATGACCCCAAACTGACAAAAATCACTGTCAGCCATGCAGATAGACTTTGATGATGGCGACACACTCCATTCATCACTAAGTGACGGGAATGTTCGCTGCTGCTTTTCCTGCACCGTGAAGCCCATGAAGATTAGTTTAATGCCTGTTTATCACTGCAAACCGTGTCTGGATTCAAAAGCCCACATCTGAGAGCAAATCCATCATCGCGTGAAAGGCTGCTCCACCTCTGCCGGAGACACTGATACCAGCACACACACACACACACACACACACACACACACACACACACACACATGCTCACAAGCTCTTACACACTCTGGTTAGCATTCTCGTCTGGATCCCACCTACTGACACTGCTATTGATTACAGTCAGGGACCTTAATGACCCTGCACAATGAGCAACCTCCAGAAATGCACCATTTCTTCCTCCCAAACCCTGCGGTGGACCGTCTGGCCCTGTGGGGGAGCGTCAGGCTGATCAGGACAGAGAAGCCCTCATTCAGGCTTTGACATATGACAAAAAACAAAAACAAAAAAACCCCATAACAATATGCTTTTTCTGCTTTGCTTGACAACACAACAGCAAGAAGATAGCTGTGTGGTGTTGAAGTCTCTACTGCTTGAACTATTCTTCAAGGGAACATTTTTTTATCAAGTTGAATTGATAACAAAACAGCTAAAGTCAATTTTGAAATTTAATTGAGTATCATTTATTTATACTTAACATACTTTAATGAGTAATTGGTATGCCAACTCAAGGTTTTTGGTTTTGTCACCCTGAGTGAGGAGGGAACACAGTGGACATGAGACCCTGCTCCTAGCCTGGATGGTGACAGAGCTCCATGCTAAATGTGCTCGAAGTGGCACAGACTGTATACTTGTTTGATGCTATCTGTGCTTCATTTGTCATGAGATAGTTGATGAAAGTTAAAGGATGGACCTTTGAGAAATAACTTATATGCACTGTTGTTAGTCTTACTAAAATACTGAGAAGTACAAATACAAAGGTTTATTCCACAGAATGAGGAATTGTAGGCTTGTTCAATTATAACATCTGCATCAATCAAAGGAAACGATAAAAGTCACTGGAGCAAGAGTTTAATTGTTGGCCTGACCAGAGCATCATAAATGAGTGAACAAGAAAATCCAAGTCGATGAAACTTGTTCTCACTTGATAATTTGAGTTTTGTCAACAACTTGTATGCTTCACCTTAGCCTTTCTCTCTAAGCGTGAGTTGACACTGACTTAAATAGAAGCCTGGCTGATCTGCTGCCATGATGGAGGCAGAGCAGAGACACATGCTGTACTTTTGCTGTAACAAACTATCAATTCCATCAGTGCGAATAATGCAAAAAATATCCCATTAATCAATAGGACTATGAACAGTGGTTGCAGACATGGAAAATAGTATGTATCTGACATTTTGGGGCTTTACTGTGATAAGATTATGGAAATTAAACAGCTGAATTATTGTGCCCAGATTGAAGTGTTCACTCAATCTCCCTCTAGAGAACATTTACATGTACCATAAAGTTTTATGGCCTAATGCGCTGACATTTCTTTGGAAGCTCTGATGAACTTGGAACTCAGTCAGAGCTCTGAGAAAAACACATGTTTTACAAGGGCATGTTAGCAGCATGTTTCTCCTGAATCCAGACACATTTTGAGGCAGATTTTCATTTCATTTTGTTTTGTTTTATTTGTTTTTGTGGGTTTTTTCAAAGGAGGGTTTTCCCTTTTAAAATGAAATGAGTTGACAAAGGGTCAAAGTAGGTTTAATATACTCTGTACGTGCCTGTTACTGTAAAATTAAGACAGCTCTTTTAGTTTGAGAGAAGGAGGGCAGTGTCGGGAGTCTCAGCCCTCCATGTTTCCCCCGAGTTCTCATAGTTGTGTGTCCATGCTGAGCTCATCAGCATGTAACAAAGGTCCTCATGTTGTGGGCTCAGCTGCTGATGTTTCTGCCTGTGTGTTTCCTCCGAGGCACAGCAGGCACATTTTAATCACTCGCTGGCAGACAAATAAAGGAGAGCTGAAAAAAAAAAAAAAGATGAAAAATATCTGCTGCTTCCTGAAACAGGGAGGAAAGAGAGGAGGGGTAGGAGGGGGAGTGTGTGTATGTTGACTCTGCAGCACAAATATTAATAATAAGAGATGAAAGATATCATTCACCTTGTGTGGGGGGAGTGTTGGACATTTATTTCCTCTTCATAACATAATGACACGTGTGAGAGGCTTCATGTAGAGGAAACACCTCTGACTCCAGAGTCCAGGTGCCGAGAGATTATAATACAAACCACAGAATGAAAACTGCAAAGGGTGAGGGAGGTGCGGAGTGCACACACATAAACATAAGATCTGACATGTATTTTTCAATAATTGCGTTAAATTAAAGCCAATTTTCTTGACCCTACTCTCTTCATATATATTAATTTATTTTCCTCACAACAAGGTGAGTGAAGAAGAACTGAAGGGTCATTTGTGTACTTTAAATCATGAGCCCTGTTTACCAGTTTTCTCTCATAAAGACACTTTAACGGCCAGTCATCAAAAAGATGTGTGCACATTATGGTAATAGGGGTTTTGTTTTCTTGCACCAAATCATAAACGTTAGTAAGCTTCAAACAGTGAATAAAAACTGTGCGTAAAATCAAAGTGTCTGATTGCTGCATGTTGGTCAAAAAAGTAACTCCACCACAAGTTCTACAGTTTTCAGAGTGGTTACGTGATATTCAGAAACAAGTCAGTCATTTGAACGCCTTTTATAGGTGAATCAGGATTAGAATCAGAAATAATAATAATAATAATAATAATAATAATAATAATAATAATAATAATAATGATGATAATAATGATTATGATGTTGATAATAATAATAATAATAATAATAATAATAATAATAATAATAATAATAATAATAATGATGATGATGATGATGATGATAATAATAATGATGATAATGATGATGATGATGATGATGATGATGATGATGATGAAAACCGGTTCACAAGTGCAAGCTAGTCTCATAAACAAATTGCCCACGCTGCCTTCATGCGTCACCTATGTGCGTTATGGCTCTGAGTTGTCCACAACACCCTCAGATTTGTAAATCTGCACACACTTTGTATGGATACCCACAATTATCACTTCATATCCATGTTTGAAACATGATAAACCACAACACCCCCTCTTTTAAGTGTGAAATTCTGTTAACCTAAGAAAATTTTATGTTCACATTAAATTTATTCTACTAAACAAGAAACTGTGCTAGGTAAAATCCAGAAACAATCATTATTACCCCAGAATGTGAAGTGTGGCGCTAGGTGTTGACTTTGGCTGCTTCATTATGACCCAGGTCTCATACTTTGTGGTCTTGTGTGCTTTTCTTTGGCTCAGGGGGGGATCTTTCTTAAGACAGCAGTTTACGTCTTGATATTTGACGGTCTGTACACGTCCACTCAGATAATGTAGTCGTAAGCATTGAGTGACTTGTGTTCTTAATCTCTCTCCAAAGGACTCTTCTGGTTTCTCCTGTGAAAATGTGTGTTCACTTACCGAGAGCTGGAGGCCATTTATCATTCCCCAAAGAGAGTTTGTTTAAGTAACAATTGTGGTTTTTGGTGGTTTAACCTCTGTTGTAGTTTGCCGTTACTTTTGTTTAGCAAAATGAACCCCTCGTTCACAAACGGTGCAGATGTCTCTTCGGACAGGATACCTTTTTGTTTTCTCATATCTACTTGTATTGTTTTCTCTATAGTCTGCTGCAACGACACAGATCGAATTGGTTGCAAAATTATATTCCAATCCCAACTAAGACAGAACTTCAAAACTCAAGCAACCAGGTTACATCAACATTTCTTTCATCTCAGGGAGCTCACAGCAGGAGGGATGAGGTGTGACAGAGAGCAGGTTATGTGGACGCCTATGCTTTGTTTTTTTGTGTTTTGTTTTTATCTCCGTGCACACACTCACTGTCTTTGAGTGTCAGCAGGTGGACATGTTTTGCCTGAGCTCTTCCAATATTAACTCAAACCTTGTAAACAGTTTCAGGAGCTTGTAAATCCTCTCTGCAGGACTCTGTGAGAGCTGCTCATTACAGCCGCACAGTCTGTCAGCGTGTGATAGTTCTTTCCACAGAAACACAGTTTCATGAGGCGATCAATACACGGTCCCTGCCTACACGACAGCCAGCTTGTTGAGAGGCAAACAGCAGCTGCTTCTCTGCCTGGTTTTGCATATTCACCACATGAGAGATCGCTGCAGAGCAGGACAGATTTCTCTGTGAGCGCTTCACACAGGACACCTGATCTGAATTCACTCTGAATAACACTAGAAGCTTCTTCAGTCACAGAACAAGTTCAACACTTTGATCCTGAACATATATTTCATCATTTGACAAGGTTAACATGACACCTTGGTTGCATCAAATGAAATTCCCTTAAATGA
>RPOG01004681.1:5855-36252 GCA_008086565.1 Thalassoma bifasciatum
AGGGCAGGGCACACAATCACTGAGGCCGAATCTCAAAATTTGCTGGATACTTACTTATGGACGATTGGTTCCAATAATGTGATCTAAATGTGTCAAAAACTGCTTCTTTTATGGCGTGTGGATGAATTAATTATGAATTGTGGGCGTAAACAACTTCCCATGGAGCCGCGGCTATGTTCTGGCCACTTCTCCCCAGAAGCATTTGCTGCATTTAGCCGGCCCATGCTGATGAAAGAGCTGACAGGTGTGGGTCATTATAAACGGAGACTAAAGCCAAATGCTGTGCCGACTATTTTCCAACACAAACCCACAAAACTTCCTCTGGAAACCACTGAAGTCCGCTCCAGGACTTATATGATCCTGTATGAGATCCAGCCCGGTGCAACCATATGACCTCACTACCCAGACGTTATTGCTGCGTAAACAACAATGGCGGCCTACAGGTGAAAATATTTTTTCAAGTTTTATACAAACTAAGATATTTTGAGAGATTTTATTATGGTTCTTATGTAGCTGGTAAAAACACTGATCATTCAGGAAAACGACGTTCTGGTAGCCAGGGTAACTTTTAAGCCTTAATCAGTGACGCAAAGAGAAAAGTTGTCCTGAACTGAATACGATTGTACACGATAAGTTCAAAACATGTTATAAAATATAATTACTGCCCATAAAGCAACAAACATGCACAATTACACCCCTGAAAATAGGAAAACTCGGGTCTTTCTTGTGGATGTTCGATCCTTTCAACCAAGACTTAGACTTAAATATTGGTAATGCTAATTCTGTGTGCCATGAACTCATTGGTTTCGTCTATTGTTTGAGAGGAAGTGATGGAGTAGAGCAGGAAAATGTGATGGGATCAATGATTTTTCCATTTAAAATTGGCCACAACAAAAGGCAACTTTAATCTTTATAAGACCCAAGTCCAGAAACATGCGAACTAGAATGAAGAAGAGTCTGATCTTTGAGTCATTCAGCTCTGTTGAAATGGATGTTATGAGTTACTTTTACTTTTTTGAGTCATAAAACATCAGGTCGAGCAAAGCACAACTCTGACTTTTATCCTCAGAGAAAGACGTGAAGAGAAAAGTATTGTGGAGAAGGTTGTAATCAAACTTAAAACCGTTTCCTTTCAAACGTGGAATGTGAGGTGGAAATAACTTATAATATAATTAACAGACAGAACTATGTAAAAAAATACTCCAACTATGGAACCAACCTTGGAAGAATAACTCCTCCACTGAGATGAAAAGAAGGAGACGTGAAATATGAAAGTTTCCAGGTGGTTAAACGTTCAGAGAGAAGAAAAAGAGTAAAGAGGTGTTGAGTTATAAAACGACCCTGAGTTCACGTCTTTAAAGGATGATTGACACGTCGTACACATTTCTCTGCTTCACTCTGGTTCCTGTTGAGATCACAGATCGATGCAACGACAGATAATGGACACAGGACTTTGAGTTGCTTTTCTTCAACAATCATATCACTCTTTGCTTCTCGAGGTGCTGACAACAAATCCTCAGTAGAGACGAACAAAGAATCGGCGTAGCCTCTCTTTAGTTCCGGCTACTACGCCTGTCCATCATTTCACGCCGACACGTGGGCGCGACGAGGAGATTCAATCGTATCAGTAGCAGATTTAACTCTCTGAATACAAAGTCATTTATACAATAGGTTTCAAACAAAGCAGACAAAAGCAGTCATCAAGCACAAAGACAAAAACTCGACAGTCTCGACAGTCGACTTTAATGGGGACTGAGATGCCCGATGTTATCGAAATCGAAGAGGTGAATTACTGTCAATTACTCCTTAAGGTTGTAGACGTGTGTAGTGTAGCACAGTTTCCTACCTTTTCACCAAAGTAAGGAGTACCTTCCTTCAATACAGTTCTAATCGGTTTACATCACTCGTTACGACTACTTACTATTTGTTAAAATGGAGGGAACCCAAGATGGTGCCCTGGGGGACTCCATGAGTAGCTAAAGTTTCACCAATGTTTCCCATTTCCTTCACCAACCAATCTTCCTTTTTTCCTCTCCATCCAATTCTTTTAAGGGTGCATGCATGCAAAGCAGGAGGTCGCGAGAATGCGTGGTGGCCAAAAATATTCAGTGTTCTTATTTATTTTTTATACACAGTACATGTAGTGCTTTTCGAAACTAAAAGACACTTTACAATTAAAAAGCAGTACATAAATTAAGTAACATAATTCAAAAAGTATTAAAAACTAACTAAATTTATTACAAAATGGGGCGTCATTACATAACGTGGCCCTACAGCGACTGACGACTTTGTGCTTCTATCATGGCTCATACTTTATATTATCAACAAGTTTCTGTCTTTGTTTCCCATCACGAGTTTTCCTTTTCATGTTTCGTCATCTTTTCTCTTCTATTATCCATTTTTATCCACTCCAACACTTCTTCATTCCCTTCTTTCCTGTCACCAAACTCGTCTTTTTCTCTTTCTTTGGAGAAATCATTCCCTAAGGTATAAACTTCCCAGAGATGTTTCATCTCTTTTCTCCTCCCAAACGTTTACTCTCCATCTCCAACTCTTCATCCTGATCATCGGCCTCTGTTACGTCGTCGTTCTCCTCCTCATCACGCTGCTAATGATGCCAATGATGTTAATTCATAACCAGCAGCGATCAGAGTCGTTCATCACCTGAGCTGCTCGTCCGGTCGACCTTTCAGAGAGGATGGCGCCGTGCTGAACGTCCAGCGTGATGGCAGGAGACGGGCGGATGCTGCTAAGCTGTCGGCGTGACGTCCGTGTGGTCGACCTTGAAGAAGTGAAGAGTTTTTTTTTCTCAAGATTGAAATGCTCTGTTGTTTAAGTTGTGGGAAGATTTCCAATCACAGCAAACAGCAGAGGCCATCGAGGAAATATACACGACATGATCGAACTTAAATTTCAATATAGACCAGAAATGTGATTTCCCATAAGCTACAAACTGTATGAGGAAGATGCTTCTCAGCGTGACGCTCGAAAAACACACTCCGTCCTCGTTTTTACTGAGAAAACCAACAAATTATAACTCTGTCTCCAAACACTCCCTTATTTCCATGCAGAATCAGAAACACTTTATAAATATCAAACATCATTTCAGAAAAGATGTGACTATTTCCTAAAACAGCTGGTCGCTTCACATGTTCAGAGGAAGCGGTGAATAAGCGAGGACTATTTTCAGCGGCGGAGTAATCTACATTCACAGATGATGTGAGTGTTTTTAGCAGCAGGACGGCGAGCGCGAAGTCTGAGTCCACAGCGGCCGAGCTCATGGAGATGATGTTTGTTTTTAATAGTTTTCAGACAACAGTCGAGCTCTGAGGCACAAAGCAATAAAGGCTGTTATACTTTGAATACACAGATAAAACTAAAGAAGTACATCACACTAAAGGAGGAGAGAAAAGGAGCGTGGTTACAGCTCAGACGCTCGTTTCTGGAGCAGCGGTTACGTGATATTTATACATGTGGTACAAACAATTATGAATGAAGAAAAAGTAGAAAAGAAATAAAAGGTGGAGGAAGGAGAAGAGAACAAAACGACAACCAAAAATTTAAAGACACACTGTAACAGAATTAAAGAAGAAGGACCAAGGAAAGGTGACAAAAAAGGTAAAGAATAGAGAGTTAAAAGTGGGAGCAAGGAAAAACATCAGGAGATGCAAAGAGGAAATATGTTTAAGAGGAGCGTGATAGAGCATGAGCTAAAGGCTAAAACTTAAACTAGAGACAAAAACACATTCAAAGGGCTAAAACAAAGGCTAAAGGATAAAACACAAGCTAAAATATGAGCTTATATCCAAAATAAAAGCTAAGGCATTAAACAGAGCTGAAAGCATAAACAAAAGCTAAAGGCTAAAACATGAGCTAAAGACAAAAATATAAGCAAAAGGCTAAAACAAAAGCTAAAGGCTAAAACATGAGCTAAAGACAAAAATATAAGCAAAAGGCTAAAACAGAAGCTAAAGGCTAAAACATGAACTAAAGCCACAATACAAGCAAAAAGCTGAAACATAAGATAAAGGCAAAAACACTGGCGACAGGCTACATCACAAGCTAAAGTCTAAATAAAAAGTAAAAAGCGAAATACTTTTTAAAGGCTTGAACACAAGCTGAAGACTTAAAAGCAAAAGGCTAAACCACTGGCTAAATGCTAAAAGGCTAAAACATGGGCTAAAGGCTTTAACACAAGCTTTTTGGGCTAAAACACTGACTCAAAGCTAAAACACAGGCTTAAAACTAAAGCACAAGCTATAATGTGGAACATCTGGAAAGTTTAGACACAAGCTTAAAGCTAAAACACAAACTAAAGACTCAAACACAAGCTCAAGTCTAAAACAGGATAAAGGTTTCAACCATCGACTATAATAAGTGGACGTAACGACTTTCGGCTCTAACTGAAGCCTCCAGCAGATGCTCCGCCCCCTGGTGTCCGGCTGAAGTATAGGTCATAAGCCCCGCCCCCTGGTGTCTGGCTGCAGTATAGGTCATAAGCCCCGACCCTCATTCATTCAGGATATGAGCCGGGAAAACTTTAAAAAATTACGATACCTGGTAGAAACGTTTCTCTCATCCTTACTCTAAGGTGGTATGAAGATGTCATCTGGCTGCATGGTGTTCAGGTGTTTTTTTTCTGAGAAGTTAGTTTCTCATTAGTTATTGGACGTTAAAAACCGCGATATAAGTTTCGTTTTACGATAGTTGACAGCTGCTGTTCGTGAGTAGTTTTTATCGGGGATATAAGAAACTGCGGGAAAGAGCCAAAAGGAGACTAAACCTTCTGAAGAAGAAGAAATAAATATTTTTATTTCTCTTTTTTACTTGGCTCCACTGGAAATTCTCTACTGCGCAGACTCTGGCTGCACAATGGCGGCTAGAGTATGGAGGCTAAATACGAGCTCGAAGCTTAAACCAGAGCTAATGGCTTTAACATGGGCTAAAGGCCAAAACACAAATGAAATCCTTTGACGAAAGCTGAAGGCTGAAACACAAATGCTAAAGACCAAATAATAAGTAGAAAGCTAAAACATGAGCTTAAGGCTAAATGATATGCTCAAGACTAAAACAAATGCAAAAGGCCAAAATGGTTTTGGCTGAAGTCTAAAACACGTGCTCAAGGAAAAAACCTAAGCTACAAACTAAAACATGGGCTAGAGGTCAAAATATGAGCAAAAGGCTAAAACAGTCTCTAATGTGTTTGTGCTAATGTTGATTCCTGTCCACATGCAGCAGATATTCTGCAGTGATCTGTTCAAACCTGAGAGTCTATCAATAAAATGAAGAGCCAGAAAAACTAGAAAAGATAAAGAAGTAAAACCAAAGAAGAAGAGAGGTGGAGTTGTGAAAGTCAGAAATGAGAAAGATGAGACAAAAGAAAAGCAGGGAACAAAAGGTGAGGAGCGAGGAGGACGAAGCCGTGAAAAGAGAGCGGTAAAAATAAAGCAACGAGGGGAGAAAAGGAGGTGAAGTGAGAGTTGGACGAAAGCCAAAGACGAGGTGAAAAGAAAAGAAAATTAGAGAAAGAAAAGGAGGAAGAGATTGGGATGATGGAGAGAAGAGGGGTGAAGAGCAGCAACAAGGATAATAGGAGGTAATAAAGGAATGACAAGAAAGTCAATGAGTGATGAGGAGGTGTAAGAGGTGGCAATGAAGAGGAGGAAGAATGGAGGAGGAGATGAGATAAGAGATTAGAAGAGGAGGAGGAGGAAATAAAGAGAGGGAAGCACTGAAGGCAGAAAAAGGAGAAACTGCTCTTCAGGTAACTGTTCAAGACGAGTTGGCGTACGATAAAACAGGTGAGAGGATTTAATAATTAAACTCTACGTCTGCATCGATCTCTTCCATTCCTTCGTTATTAATCTTCTGCTTTTTTAACATTATTCAAACAACCTCCACTTTCAAGTAGCTCATCACTCAACCAGCGACAGCCAGAATATCCTCGTATCCAAACACCATTTCTTACAATATCCTGACACTTTAATGAAAATGGAGGAGGGTGAAAAAGAGGAAAAAATGCAGCGAGAAGAGAAGAAGAAGAGAGAGAAAGAGAGAGAGAGAGGAGCCCGCTAAGTGGAAACTTCCTGCTGGTGTCATCATTACCATTGAAATGCCGTTGGGAGATGAAGGATTAGAGCTTTACTGCTGTTTCACCTCCCTGCTGATCTCCTCTTCTCCTTTTATCCCTCTCTCCTCTCTGCTCACACACTCAACTTTATTTACTTCTTTCATCTCCTCTCGTGGCTGTCGACTCACTTTGTGCACCGCGATTCTTCCTCTCTTCTTCGCAGAGTCCTGTTTCTTTTTGATGTTCACTTCCTCTGACTCTGTTGGTTGTTGTTGTTCACTTCCACTGAAACCTTTCTATTAAGACTATTTCTA
Source organism: Thalassoma bifasciatum (assembly GCA_008086565.1). Lineage (NCBI taxonomy): Eukaryota > Metazoa > Chordata > Actinopteri > Labriformes > Labridae > Thalassoma > Thalassoma bifasciatum. The sequence continues at coordinate 12,240 of RPOG01004681.1, forward strand.
CCTTTCAGATCTTATCTCAGTCCAAGGAAGTGGATTAGGGCCTCTTACATTTTTGTTAAACCCTCCTGTTTTCTTCGAGTCTATTTGACCTGATTTCAGAAGTTATCTTGTCTTCCATAAAGATCCTTGAAAATCACATGTATGGCACCATGCAAAATTAATTATGACCATTTTTGTTCAACTATGTGTTTAATAAAAATGCAGTGGTTCCCAACCTTTTCCAATTCAAGGCCCACTTTTAAGTCTCAAAAATGTTTCGCCTTGTTAGCGCTTGATTTGTAACAAAGACCCGAAATGTAAGAAAAAAAATGTAATAAAACCTGAAATGTGATAACTGGTCAATAATGTAACAGATGCTGAGCCCAGAAGGTGAAAGTCATTTGCCCATGATATAACAACTTGTTAAATGTTGGGTCAGTGATTTTAGTCTTGGGATATACAACATTTGTTTAATCAAATTTCAGGGTTTTGTTAAATTTGGGGTCATGTTACATGTTGGGCTTTAACTTTCCCTCTTCAAGGACTTTTCTTATATACAAACGTTTGAACATGTTGAATATCCTTACACATGTAACTAAGTTTTAATATTTAAACATTATTCTGTACATTTGTATCTTTATATAATTACCCTTCATTAAAATTCAGACTATTTTGAAAATGATTTGGCGGCCCACTTGCAATATCTCTGCGGCCCACCAGGGGGCCACAGACCACAGGTTGGGAATCACTGAAAATGTATAGCTATGGCTGCACAATGTGGCCTAAAACCAATACCTCGATATTTTTTTGTCTCTTTTGCGATATATGATATATCTCATTATTTTGATTCCTCTTATAAATCACCACATTAAATGTTCAATTCAACCCTGTAATTAATAAAATGACACCAGTAGAATGATTCAAATCAGAAATTTGAGTCAGATTTATGAAATTTGAATCCAAAAAGGGAAAATCTGGCTGTATGCGTCACGTTTATACAATCCATAAAATTTGGTCATGAGAGTAAAAGAAACGCAACAACAAAGAAAATGACATACTGATGTCTCAAAACATTTACCTGACAATTTATACTCAATGGTTGTGATAAAGTCATTTTATCCCCCAGTCCTTGTCATTAAAAAACAGAAAATGGTTTAGAAAAGTATCCTGCCCAAACTTTGACATAAACCTGTCTGTGGTAATACATCAACATACAGTATGTACATCTGATAATAACCTTGGTGAAAAAAAAGTCAAAATTTCTGCTTATTTTGTACTCAATAAATAGGTATAGCTATATGTAAATGAGGTCTATCACACTATATATTTCAAAAGTAATAGTAAATGTATATGAATATGTTGGAAAAAAAACTTTACCACAAAGGAGGAACAATGACATTTGGAGGAAATTTGAGGCCAATACGACGGTTAAATATAACAAACTTCTGTTTTGTCGTAGACGCAGAGACGTATAACAGAGCATGAAACAAGAAACCTGCAATAAATGGACAAAGTTTGCTTTTGATTGATTGGTCGGACTAGTCTGTTGAATTTAAATATATGTCAATAGGAAATTAGTCTGGCTTCTATTTGTCTGTAAGGTATGAAACAAAAAGAATTGAGCACCTAATTGGGCATACAGTGGTTTCATGTCGCTATGTCGAATCAGCTTCTTATGACAGGAAACTGACACGACGTCCTTTTCATTCATCCCTCAGCTCCACAGTGATTTACACAGACGAACAGTTTGATTTCGATCGGTTTAACCTTCCAATAAAATCATTTATCCGCTCTAATTCAGTCGCTTCATCCACCTCTGTGTCTGTTTTTCATCTATACCAGCTTCTTCTTCCACCTCCTTTGGGAGTTACCTTCTTTAACACCTCCTCTTCCTTTATTTCCACCTCCTCTTCTTGTCTGTTTTACCATTTTCACCTCCTACTCTTTGACTTCTACCTGCTCCACTCATTGTCTACATCTTTGGTTTATCTGCTCTGAATCATCCATCTTCTCTTCTTCTTCCAGCCTTCAAATCTCCTTCAGGTGTGCTCCTTCCCTTCACACCTCCTCCTCCCTCCTTTGGCTGTTTCGCTGTCAGCCAAACTCAACCGTGGCATCTTTTTTCCCTTTTACCTTTTGCTCCTCTGCTGAATCCCTTCTTACTCAGCGAGAGCCTCCTCACATCACCTCGCACCTCCTCGTCCTCCCCAAAGCTTCTCCTGACAGGTCTGCTCCTCCTGCCGTTTCCTCCGCAGGGCTGAACTGTGACACCGACAGACGCTTCGGCCAAAAACACCGGCCACCTGACAGCTGGCGCCGTCCGAAGAGGACGAAGTGGAGAAGGAGGTTTTGTTAGAGACGGTGCTGTCAGAGGAGGCCCAGGGAGCTGATGGAGAGAAAAAAGGAGGAGTCAGGAAAACTGTGGAAACCTGAGAGGGAGAAAAACAGAGAGTAAAGTGATGAAGAGACTTTAGAGCGAGTAAAAAAGAAGGAAGTGAAATAAATGAATGAGTGAGACAGGAAGTTGTGCGCAGAAATTACATAAAAACACCCAGTGATTTTCAAAATAAAACAATAAATGAATTTATATCTTATTTGGGACAAACTTTTACCACATTCATGTTGCACCAGGTCTAAAAGCCACATATATAGTAAAGGGACAGTCAACTTTTATTTTATATTGTTTGATTATACCTAAATATCTTTCTACTCCAAGAATTTCTCACTACGAAAACACAAAATCACATGAGAATAAAAACAAATACATTAACTATTTATTTTTGTCCCCCACTGTACAAAGTATTTTCAACATTTTTTATACATGGTTTTTGCATCAAAGCCCGACCCATCAAAAAATAGTCAGACAATTTCAATTTTGTGGAACTGACATTTATTTACCCTTTTAACAAAATCCACAAAAAAATATTGCTTTAGCATTTCAAGATATATTTCTTGTATCACATTCAACACTTTGGGCAGTTTTGCGTACTATTTTATGTATCTTATTAAGGTTTTTTAGTAAATATGCATTTATTTCAAGCAGAAAAACTTATTTTAAACACAAATAAAGTTATTTTTGCTGCAACTTCTTGAAAATCAAGCAATGATTTTCCTGAAAATATGTGAGTAGATGAATTCGTGAGATTTTAAAATGGGCCAAAATAAAACTTTAGCCGACTGTAGTGATATGCCAATCCCCTAAGTGGTTGAATATATTTTTAAAAATATTTTTAACAGGTTTTCAAAGAAACTATTTATCATTTTGATGAAATTGAGGTCTTTGAACTCATGTATCAAATATGATACCTATGGCTATAAAGGGTTAAATAAATTTTTAGCAGAATCCAACATTTATTTTCTCGAAATGTATCAAAAATTGAATGTTATCTTTTCTTGACTCCATAAGTCTCAGTGTTTCAAGTAATCGGTCTTAATCATGTATTCAATACATTTTATGTTGGACTAAACAGCTGTTGTTTTGGTAGTGACTGCTGTTGCTATGGTTACGGGAGTGATTTGTTTGAGGGTAGTCGCTGAACTCTTTTTGCTATATCTCACCTTTTAACAAGTTTACATTAATATTAACACTTTAATGAGTGTTTATGTCTGATAACCCAATCCCTGAGGGTCACTGGAAGAAAAAAATAACACAGAAAGAATGATAAATGTGACCTTAATAATGTGAATAAGACAGAAAAAAGATGCAGATGTTTGTCCACGTTGGCCTCCTGTTTATCTGTCTTCTAAGAAAAGATGGGAGGATTGAATCAGCAGGATTTCTAGACTTCACAGATCAGATCTCATAAATCTTGAACTCCTGCTGAGATCTGATTGGATGATACTTTCTTACATTTCCAACCCTCAGAAGAAAAAGAGCAGGACCAGGAGCGGCAGGAAAAAGACGCAGCGATAGAGCGAGGACAGAAAGTGAGATGGATGCACGGATGGACTTCATATTATCCACAGAGGGAGGAAAAATGAAGAGGATGGAGGGATGGACTGAAGGAGGGAAGTTCATCCATGCAGGGTCAGATGGAGAGAAGAGGAGGAGGAGGAGGAGGAGATGTGCTGGGGGATATCATCCGTCAGAATCACCCTCTCCTCCCGTCGAGTGATTGATACCAGCGCTGCCTGTGGAGGTCCTGAGGGGAAACATCTCTCCCTCAACTCCCTCCATCCAACCATCCATCCCTCCTTCCAGCTCTTCATCCCTCCACTGTTTTTACTCCTCAGCGGGCTCCTCAGCGGCCTGCCCCGGGGCCGACAGTGATGGAGAGAGGCCGCGAACATCACACACACCAGGGAGGAGGAGAGGAAGAGGAGGAGGAGAGGGAGCAGAGGCTGGAACTGACCAACATAACAGAGGAAGAATTATCCATGAAAAAAAGCACGGTTCAATTCTACCTAAATAGCGGAAAATTAGGGATTCTGTTGAAACCAAACCACGGTCAGGTAGAACAACAAATATTTCAGCTACAACTGACAGGAAAATTGTTCAGGATGCAAAGAGAAACCCACAAATAACTTCAGCTGAAATACAGGACTCTCTGAAAGAATGTGGTCTGGCTGTTTCAAGATGCACAATAAGGAGGCACTTGAAGAAAACAGAGACAAGCCTCAAAACTTCTGGAACAAAGTCATTTGGAGTGATGAGAGCAAAAGTGAACTTTTTGTCCACAACCATAAACATTGTTCCATTTGGAGAGGAGTCAACAAGGCCTATGATGAAAGGTCCACCATAGGATGACACTTTGTGCCTCCACCTAGTGACTACAAAACCCCTACACACTCGATGTTTCCGACAGGAAACTTGGTCCAAACTGATGAATGAAGGATGAATGCAGCATGTTATCAGAAAATACTGGAGGAAAATTTACACTCATCAGCCCAGAAGCTGCACATGAGACGTACTTGGACGTTCACACATGACAATGCTCCATAACACAAGGACAAGTGGACCTGCCATTGGCTACAGCAGAATAAAGTGAAGGTTCTGGAGTGGCCATCTCAGTCTCGAGCTCTCAAACCTGCAGTTCATGCAAGACGGAGCAACAATTTACAGGAACTGGAGGCTTTTTGCCAAGAAGAATGGTCAGTTTTACCATCTGAGAAAATAAAGACCCTCATCCACAACCAGCACAAAAGACTTCAAGCTGTCATTGATGTTAAAGGGGGAAATACAGGCTATTAAGAACTAGGGGATGGAAACTTTTCATTAGAGTCATTTTGGCACTTTCTGTTGTCATTACGATCTAAATTATGTAATAAATGTATAAAACTGTAAAATTAAACTAACTTAGTTAGGATTAAGTAACTTAGCTTATGTTATAATTTAGACCAGAGATTCCCCACCACCCATCTGTGTAATGGTACAAGGCCGTGGACTATTTGGGACTGAGCTGCAAGGAAATAATAAAGTTCAGTTGTTTTTATTTTTAGTCTTCTGGGCATTTTATTTTAAGAAATATTGAGAGTATACCCACTTCTCCAGAGACCACCACACCACTGCCTGCACTGGATAAAACATCTGATATTTCTGGTTATTTGTGAGTCGTTACACCTCCGTTGGATCGAGCTGTAATCATACTCAAAACATGTTGACTTTTCAAGTAAAAATGCAGAATGATGCAAGCAGTGGAGTGTTAGTTTGAGATTACAAGAAGCATAATGAGTAACCCTGCATCGGAAAGTCGTAATCAGAAAAGAAGAAACAACTCCAGCCTGCCATATTCAACAACAACAAACCTGATAAAAGAAACCATAAAATTACTACTCTCAGGCATAAGATCCCATCTGGTTCATCTTATTCCTACAAGGAAAGTAAAAGCAGTGAACATGGACTGAATCAAACATCAAACACCAGAAAACATTGGCTGCAAGCCGCCGTTCCATACATGTTTCCCTGCTGCGTTTTTTTTCTGTTCTTCACAACAGAGAGAGCCACGTCTGAAAGCACATTCATGTATATCAAAGGTTTTTTAAGAGCAGCAAAGTCAAACATGAAAACTTCAAACGCCGCCTCATGTTTTCAGGTAACTAACCGCCCGATAGTGGAACCAGAGGACTTTCCCGCTCCGCGTATCTCGTGTTTTTCACGCTCTCCGAAGCAGCAAAGCATAATGAATGCATTAATGTAAATTGCAGTTTGTAATTCATCATGAACCTGGGGCTGATCTTCATCCCTTTGAACAGCTGTAAGTGTGACTCAAGCAGCTCCTCTTCCTCTGTGAGATGAAGCAGGTTCAAGTGCGGGTCGTGTTTTAGCAGCGGCAGCCATTATTCCCTTTAACTGTGCATTTGCATGAACCTGCCGAGGTCAAGTTTGTTAGCTGCTGTTAATGCAGCCGACCGGCGCTCTGCCTCCTCTGCGCTGCCACTTCACCGCCGTGAAAAAAGGAGCTATTGTTCATCATTTCAGTGGCAGGAAGGAAGGGAAAAAGGCACATAACTGCAGGCGCTGTGTGAAATGTTAAAATGGAGATTAGCCCGGCTGCCGCAGATCTCGCCTATAATGATTAAACATCACGCCTTGCATTTCAATGGGAACACTTGTGGCTGGGAGCGCTCTGATAAGGTCCTGCTTTAATTCGCACATACACATGCAACATTTAGACGGAAAAAAGGACATACTTCCAGAGAGTGAGAGAGAGAGAGTTTGCATGACCGTCCAGTCCAACCAAAAAATTAACAGGAGAAGCCTGAAAACTGCACAGTTGGAAAAAAAACACACACTACGAAACAAACATGCACATTTAACAAATACAGCAATGTTAGTGTATGCAAATAAGAGCTATTATAGAAAAAAATCAAAAGGAGAAAAGTGATTTTCAGGAACTAAAGCGCCAATTTTGTTAGGAACACAAGCTCTGAATCTCATATTTATAGAAACCATGTTGGGACATCCTGTGAAAAAGCCTCAGACGCAGCCAAAAAACAGCAGATGCTGTTAAGTGCGGAGGTGTAACAACAGGAAACAGACTTTTTATGACTAAGATTTTTAAAGTTGAATTAAGCCAGAAGTTAGTTTATGATTTATTTAAGAATGATAAGTCTGGAGGGGAAAGAAATATGCCAAAAAAAGAGAGAAGCATAAAACACAAAGATGAGAAACATTTACACTCAGGGCCAGATCTACTAAATTATAATATGCGCTGATGTTTGTACAAATATGTATGTGTATATATCTATGTATGTATATATTGCACCCTTACAAATACTGAATTGATACATGTGTTTGTATATGTGTGTGTATGTATATGTATATATGTTTTTGTGTGTGTGTGTTAAAGCATCTGTATACATATACCTATATTTTAGGCGTTTGTATATATTGCACACTCTGTACATATAGTCACATCTATACATAGTTATTTATACAAGTCACAACCTGTGTTTATAAAGAACTATATATGTGTGTGTATACATATATATATATATATATATATATATGTTTACTTGTCCTTGTCTAAATTGTTGTTGCACTTGAAGGGAAGCTTTAAAATTTTGTTGTACAATTGAATGATGACAATAAAGACTATCTATCTATCTATCTATCTATCTATCTATCTATCTATCTACTAGAAGTTTGGGTGTATAAACACGTACTCCCTCTTGGGAGCCAAAGCACACGCTGAATTTACTTTTTTTTTTTTGTAATTTCTTTAGTCCCTGCGCTTGCAGAAAACATGCATAAACGTGAAGCAAATACAAAAAGCAGAAGCAGAGAGAAAGAGGGAAAGTATTATAACAATGGAGGGAAGTAACACCTGCCTGGACTATTCTGCTTATCTTGACCATAAAACGGTCGAAAAATGTTTCCGGTGAGTCAGAGCTTAGGCCCATTTTTTTTATGGAATACTTTTAATTTTCAATATCTGGGGTTATTTCCAAATTACTGCATGTTATGTGAGAGAAAAACTGAAGAAAACCACAAAGTTGATGTTACCTTTTCTCTCATGAAGTTGCTCCTTTTTTTCTCAACTCTTCATGCAGAAGCTTTAGAGGAGATTTTATAACCGGGGACGATCCTCTTTTTGATGATTCTGGAGAAACTCTGCTCTGTTTTCTTCGTGTTTTTCCTTAAACACCTGAGTGAAATTACCGTAATAACCAAAGATTAGTTGAAAGAGCAACATCTCAGCTTTCAGAAACCGTTGGAATTTTTCCGATTGCGTTCATAAAGTATGCAGAAAGAGGAGAAGCGTAAACAAAGATGAAAAGTAAATACACAGAGACAACGTGAGGAGAAGAATGCTAATAAAGGAGAAAAGCAAACAGACGTTTGAAAGTGAAACTAAAACAAAAAGTGGAAGCGTCTACAGATGGTTTCTCCCTGAGATTTGGTTTCTGCTGTTATCTTTTTATTTTCCTCTTTGGTGAAAGCTCGGCCCGCATCATCACTTCCTCCTGACCATCATCATCATCACCATCACCATCACAGGCTGTTGGGAGCAGCAGGTTTTAGAGCTTCCTGTTTACTTCTTTCTCCTCCCTCCTTCCCTCCATCCATACATCACCTCCCACCCACCCACCTCCTGCCTGACAGTCTGCCTTTAACCAATTACACCAAACTTTCTCTCTCTCGCCTTCTCTCTCTGCCAGGGAAGTATTTCCTGACCACATAACACCACTCTCCTCCTCCTCTTCCTCATCTTCCTCTTCATCTAACACTCAGGAGCAGGCTGTGAGAGGCTTTCAGCACCACTTTTCTCACTCCTCTGGAAGAGGAATCTTATTTTTTGGCTGCATTAAAGTGTAAAATAGAACTTTGTTCTTTCAGATAGAAAGCAGAGATCCCCCGCTGCAGAGTCAAATTCATTCATACATTCATCCTAATGTCTCCTTATCTCACTCTAACTGCTGCTTCTGCATATTTGTTCTCTCTACTTCCTCTTTGCTCGGACTCTAATTTCTGCTCTCTGCTGCTGCTGTGACCTGATTCCAACACCAGGAATCAATACAGTTTCATCTTACATCATTATATTATCATCTGCTTCCTGTTTTCAGTTTGCTTTACTTCCAAGTACAGAGAGAGGAGGAAAAAGGGTAATTACTGCAAGGAGGAAACAAAAGAGAGAAAATGATGATAAAAGAAGGGAAAACAGGGAAATAATAGGCAGGAGAGGCAGAGACGGAAACAGGGTAGAGATAAGGAAGTAGAGAGCGGGGAAGGGGAAGGGGAGGGGGAAGTTGAGATGCAAGAGGAGAAAGGATGGATGCAAATATTGTAGGACCTGAGGGAGAAAGGTAAGGTAATAAAAGACGACATAAAAAGGAGAAGCACGGGCAAAGATGATGAGAATTGGCTGAATAATCATGGGACAACATGGAGGAAAGGAGAAAAGGTGAAGAGGAAATGAAGGGGCAGGACGCAAGGATGAATTTTACCGAGTAGAAGGTAAAATGTAAATAAATGCAGAATACAATGTTATGCAAATCCTCTTCAACCTTTAGTCAATTAAATACACAACAAAGACAAGTTATTGAATGTTCAAATTTTGGTGAGTGTCATGATTGGGTATAAAAGGAGCATCCCCGAAAGGATGAGGCCAGGTTCACCACTTTGTCAACAACTGCGTGAGCAAATAGTCCAACAGTTTAACAACAATGTTTCTCAACTTTGTCCAACTGCAGGAATTGATGGATTTCCTCATCTACAGACCATAATATCATCAAAAGATTCAGAGAATCTGGAGAAATCTCTGCACGTAAGCAGCAAGGCCCAAAACCAACATTGAATGGCCGTGACCTTTGACCCCTCAGGCGGCGCTGCATTAAAAACCCACATCATTGTGTAAAGGATATTAGCACGTGGGCTCAGGAACACTTCAGAAAACCATTGTCAGTTAACACAGTTCATCACTACATCTACAAGTGACAGTTCAAACTCTACCATGCAAAGACAAAGTCAGACATCAACAACACACACAAACGCCGCCGCCGGCTTCTCTGGACCCGAGCTCATCTGAGATGGACTGAGGCAAAGTGGAAAAGTCTGCTGTGGTCTGAAGAGTCCACATTTAAACTCTTTTTGGAAAAAAACATCATGGCTCTAAGGAACTGTCTCTTTAAGAAACATCAAGACAATATTGAACTGTACCTTTAAGAAACTTTAAGGCACTATGGATGTTCCTTAAAGAGACAGTTCCATTGTGCATTGAAGTTTTTTAAAGAGACACTATGGAACTGTCTCTTTAAGAAACATTCAGGCGCTATGGAACTCAGAATTCTGGAACTTTCCTTTTCTTGTGGCTTATGACAAAGTTTTGCTCTTTTTGCCGACCTTAAAGATATTTACCAACAGATGATGTCATAGATTGAGTGAATCTCGTGTTGTTAAATTCCTCTTTTCACTGTTTGAATGAGTCAAATTTGTTGAAGTTAAACTCTTTTTGGAAATCATGGACGTGGTGTCGTCTGGGCCAAAGAGGAAAAGGACAATCAGGATTGTTCTCAGTGCAAAGTTCAAAAGCAGCATCTGTGATGGTATGGGGGCAATTAATGCCCATTAATGCTGAAAGGTGCAAACAGGTTTTGGGGCAACTGTGATGGAGGAGAAGTTCCTTGTTCTCATGGAAGAAAATCCCCTGTGGATACTTTGGAGGTGAGTTGTAAATACTGACTTTAGAAGGAGAACGATATGTGAATCAGTGGCTTAAAGATCCAGACACAGAGCGTTTTGTCGGTGGGTTAAATGTGAGGACAGTTTCTCTGAACTGCACCTCGTGTTGATAAGATTTCAGGGGGAACCTTCCAGAGGACACGACCCCAGTTTCCTCACAGGAAGTTTTTCATTCCAGGTGTTTCCAGCACATTTGGTGTGATACTCTCTCCTCTGATAACCCTCTCCCCTCTCCGTCCTCTTTTCTCCCCCGAACCATCAGCGCAGTGACTTACTGTCTCGGCGGCGCTGCCCTCCTGATGTTCCTGAGGAGCTGTAAACGCCTCGCCTCTGTTTCTGCGCCTGTATTGGATTCCACTTCAGGAAATTGACTCGTGAATCCTCGAGTTGCAGTGTGTCGTGCCCTAAAGCGAGACACCACCCAATCACATTTCAATAAAAAAACAAACCCTGTCTGCGGCGGCCGAGAATGAGGAATATCAAACGCACTCAGAGGAAGGCGCTTATGACACTCTGCTTATAGCGCTGTTGCATCGCATTACAGCAGTAAATTGAAATTCGGGGCGAAATGATTAAATTCATTGCCGCACAATATTTCTGGCAACAACAAAAAGAAAATATTATCACAGCTTGTTTTGAAGAGGATGACACAGTTGCAGCAGGTTGCTTTTCTCTGCCGTCTGCTCCCCAAAGGTTTCATCACTTTACCCCATTTCTCCTCTTCTGTTTTTTATTTAGGCTGTTTGTCTTTGCATCCCTCCTCCTCCTCCTTCTCTTTTCTTAACACGTCTTTCATCTTAACTCGCTCCTCCAGCCAAGTCCTCCTCCCTCGTCTCCTTCTCTTCTTCCTTTTCTTCTGCAGAGCTGTTTTCTTCCGATTTTTTCTTTCATCTTCTGCTCCTTTATCTTAACTTTCTGAAGTCTTCTCAATCATCTTCTAATCTCTTCCTCTCTTTTATTTAATCTTGTCCAATGAGTCATGTCCTCTTTTATCACATCACCCTTTATTCCAAAATCCTCCCATGTTTCCTTCTTTTTTGTACTTTCATTTCTTGATACTCATCTATGCTTCTTCTTCTGGTGATTTACATATTTAACTTTCTCTTTTGTATCTTTTTCAAAGTTTCTCTCTCTTTTTTTCTCCTTCCTGGTCCCTAATCTCCTCTTTTTTTAAGTCTCTCTTCCAGTGGTGTGCACAGAGGGGGGCAGGCGAGGGGGCCCCCTTTAGAGACAGAATAAGTACAGCTTCTTAGGAGCAAAAACAAACAGCCTGAATTTCCCTCTTTGGAGCCAAACTTGCTCTTATGGGAGGAAGAAAAACAAAAGCAAACAAAAACAAACACTTAAGTGCAAAAACACATGTTTAAGTGGCCTCCTGCACGGGCGGATCAACCGGGGGGGCTCAGGGTGTCAGCTGCCCCCTTCAAAGAAAGCCTTGCCACCCTAGTTACAGAGATAATGAATGATGAATTCACTGACTGACTATGAGAAAAGTCAAAAATTGTGAGATAAGAAGTCTAAATTTTGAGGTAAATAGCCAAAATTTTGAGTTTAAAAGTTAAAGTCAGTAATTTGAGACATCAAAGTCAAAAATCTGAGAGCAAAAAGTCAAAATTTTGAGATGCATCAATAAGATTATGGGGCAAAAGTTGAAAACCTGTATATCTCAAAATGTTTGACTTGTATGTGAAAAAAGAGAAATCTCAACAAAGCCAGTTTTTTATTTTGATATTTTTAACTGGCAGAAATTGGCTTCAAAACATTATTAATGTTGCCAATTTACACATTTTTCAATTTAAATAGAGAGGGAGTGTTCCAAATACATGTTTGGGTTTTGAAGCTGCTTTGTGGTCTTTTGTGGAGGGTCCTTTTTTTGTGTTTTCAGAAAATAAAAATAAAAATCAGCACATAGACTTCTGACATATTCACACCCCTTAACAATATCCTGACCCTATCTTACCAGCTCATAAATATTTTCCTTATACGCCCCTGGCCTTATGGTTCATAAATCTCACAAATCTGCCCCTTGGTTTATTAAATCCATTATTTCTGTAATGTTATAATACACTGTGGGTTTTTTATTTTATCATTTCAAAAGCCTCCTGTGGACAAGTGTTGCAAACTAGCACATGTGCTAAAACACTCACATAATGCACCTGGTTTGTCCAATGTTGTTTTAATATCCAGATTAAATAAACAATAAAATAAATAAATGAAAAAGGTTAAACTGCGCTCTTAGGAACCAAAACATGCGCTACGGTGCCTTCTTTGGTGCAAAAACGTGAACTGAAGTGTCCGTTTGGGAGCCAAAACATGCTTAAGTGCCCCTCTGGTTGGTGAACCACTCTAATCTGCACCTTTGGTTCGTTAAAACATGAGAAAACGTCTCCTCCAAAGTACCTTTTTTGGCGCCAAATAATGAAGCAATAATCTATTGTGGCTGTAAATGAACCCCTCAACTCTGTGTTGCTTTTTAGCTCCGTCTCTGCTCCGACAATCCAGAGTTCTCTGCAGCAGACACACAAGACTTCAACACAACATGATGACATTAAACCAAAAAAGAGACGCAGAGCCAGCATCTTTCTTTGACTGAATGTATTTTATTGTAAAGCTATAAGGAAGGAGTAATTACAAGATATCATTTCTTTGATTTGCTCAGCAAAAATAAAAGACCACATTAGTTTTCAAAGTCAAACATGCGGATGCTGATCAAAAGAGAACAGATGAGGCTCGAACAAACACGCCACCCAACTTCCTCTAAGAAAAACCAAAAAGAGAAACAAAAGAACAACTAAACGGAGAAAGAAAAGGAATGTACAGTTTGTCTTCAGACAGCGAACGTGACAGAACGTAAAGGAAAAGCCGCTGATGATGGAGGAGAAAGGTCCTCCGCTCTGAGCCTGACTCATCACTCCTACATTTAAAGAGCCTACGGTACTTTAGACACTGATAAAATCCTACAGGTTCAGGGTCAGATCTCCTTCACCATATTTGAATATATAGATTTTTTTCTGCTTCATTTTTTAAAAACCTACACTTCCATGTACATAAAACTGTACAAAAAACAAGGCATCACTAGCATTGTTCCTATATAAATATAACCAACCAACAATGAGGCTACAAACCTGGACTTTCTGTGAAGTGTTTGGGCAGCGCTGACCTGACGTTTTCACCTGTACGGTAAGAAAAAACAAAAACGTGTCGATGAAGTTTGGAAGCTCAGAGCGGCCGTTGACTTTTTTTTTTTTTCTTTTTTTTAAAAATCTGTTATCTCAGAGAGCTTTTAATACATTCATAAATCCAGTTTATTCTCCCAAACTCTGAATCAGCAGCTCACAATAAAACCTTTACTGAGTTATGATCCAATTTTAAAGGCTGACATTTAGCTCGTGGTGCTGACATTTCCTGTCATAACTCGAATAAACGTTTCGACGCGTCACCTCAGAGTTATGTCACGTTTTGGAGGTGATGGTCAGATTTTTCTGCATGAATAACCACAAGAAAGCATTAAACTACTCAAATAAAGATCATTTTTGTTCCTTTAAATCACTTTTTGAGGTCTTTTTCTCCTGTTTTTTAAAGGTACAGTGTGCAGAAATATCCAGCAATAGGTTGAATCCATATCAAAGTGCTCCACTCACTCCTCACTCCTTCCACTCACAAAGCTACGGTGGCCTTTGAGGACAAGAAGCTCATGTGATTCATTTGTTTCTTTTCTGTAGTTGTAAAATTTTCACATTAAGCTACAGAAACAGTATACTTTTAATATTCAGGGGGTTGGGCAAGTATTCAAATAACTATCCTTCATTATCAGCGAAACTTTTCCCCTCTGAATTTCTGTAACTTTTCCAATTAATGCACTAACTCTTTCCAAAAAGATCCTGTCTGGCTGAAAATTCAGTCCAGGTACTTTCCAACTGTGAGCTTAGATTAAACATTTTTGCTTAAATTAAATATACTCATGAATATTGGGATATTGGGGTCTGTTAAGATTTATTTTATGCAGTTTTTTTGTTAAATACCTCCCTTACAGAACAACTCTCACCAGCGTTTACTGACGCTCATCCATAAAAATTGTCCTGATCTGATTTAAAATGCTTTTTTTGATTCAGATTTGCTTTTATTTTATTATATAAAGAGTGAGACATTAGACACATCCGGTGTATTTCAGGGCAAAATGTGAGCCCTATGGTAATTTAGTTGGAAAAACAATTACTCCAGGTCTCCCGCTGAGACATTTAATTATCATTTATTTATGGATTATCTATTTATTTATGGGCCACAAACTGTCAAAATGTGAAAATTGAACATGGAGGGAAATAAATTAAAGGCCTTTCCCTGAAATCTAAATATATGAAAAGGATAATTCAGTAGTTTTTTTTTTCTTAGTAGGTGGTTTTCTTTCAGAATGTGGTCACTAAACAGTCCTCAGATTTCAGTTTCAGAAATGGAAATAGAGTGAAAAGATTTTTTTTATATGTGTCTAATACCTCACTTATGTACAATGTCTTTGTTTTTACTCCTTATTCCTTAAAGTGCAAAATCATGGTTCCTTGTTTTTTGCAAGAGAATGTAATGTTCAAAAACTGGACTAACTTCTTCTTTTCTAATTTTAAATGTTTCTATTTCATGTGTATATTTTGATTAAATTGCTCTCTCTAGTTTAAGTACTTTTACTATTTTTGCTATACTGTCTTTTTGTGTACTTATTATTTATTTAGGCTTTAAAAACCAGGACTGGAGCAATAATTTTGAACCACTAACATGCAAATGTGCATTAAAGCATGACAAATAAAAGTTCCTTCAATCCTTAAATGATCGGAAGGTACACAGATCTTTATCTTTGTCTCTTATTATGTATTTTTTTATGCTTTAGATGAATTTGTTGAATTGACACCTGGAAAGAGGTTGGCGCGAGTGACGAAGTGGAGTCAGAGCACATGAATTATTTAAGCAAGAAAAACAGATTTTAAATCAAAGTTAAAACTTGGTTCTGACTGGTCACGGATCAGTAAGTGAAATTGATGAGAACAAAGGTGTTTTAAAAGTTTTCAACCAATATAAAAAGCTGGGTTAAGTTTTTCTATGTTAGATTTTTACCAAGAATCAGCTGAATTCTGCACACTGTACCTTTAAAATCTGCAGTAACGTCAGATACTCTTTGCACTGATGTCTGCAAGAGTGTAAACATGCTGAAGGGTTGTAAACTTCTGTTTGCATGCTGTAGTGAAACAAAATTTCTGTGCCTTTATGCTCTGTAATCTCCTCATGACTTTTCTTTCAGCTCTCGTGTTTATAAGGCCAAGAATCATGAGATAAAATCATCAACTTCCTTCAAGGATGGCCGCTCTCAGCTTCCGTACTTTCCATCCTGAGAGTCCTGAAATCCAGTTTGGGGTCTGAAAACAATCACCGTTCTTAGTTAGTTCATTTGTGGGATTATTCCTGTCAAATAAAGAAAGCAAAGACCACAGAGTCCAGTCTGCCCGCTCAGAAAAACATCATTTACACCGCCGCATCTGGTAAAAAACAGCAACGACCATTTATATTCATACAGTATGTCTAATAGCAGTGTTGATTCCATAACATTGATAAAAACAACCGCGACAACAACAGAAACGTATATTTATAAAGTCGGCTTGTTTCATGCTCAGCTGAAGACCCCAGCCTCGGTATAATACACAACCAAAAAACAGCAAAGCACTGCAAACTTCATCACGTGGAGAACTCATCACGCTCTCACATGTTCCCAGACTTCAGCCAATGAAAGTCACAGAATTAACTCGCTGCGTTCATGAAAGTCTCGGCTGCTTTTGTCGAAGACGGATTTCACCAGAATTTGGTCAAATTACCCGTGAAATAAAAAAAGAGAAAGCCCAAAAGTATGACTTGAGGTGTGCCTTCCAGGGAAAGGAAACTTGGCACTGAACCTCAAAAGAATAAATCAGTTTTGAAATCAGATGGAGGAAGGTGACACGCCATCAAAGCAGGCAGGATGGTGCAGCTTCATCTTTTATTAAAGGTGCACTCTGCAGATTTTTCTTGTCAAAGTGAATTAAACCGTCAAAGAGAATGGGGGCTCAGTCTGTGATAAAATAGTGATATCATTTCTTCTGGAGGAGCTGTGTGAGTTTAAAGATGCTCACTGATGATGTTACAGTGATGTCATCGGGGAATAAAAGGTCAAAATCGCAGGATGATGCAAAGAAAAGTGTAAAAAACGTTTAACTTTAGGTCCTTTTTTTAAATTTTCAAGTTTCCACCCTTGATTTTTTGCACAAACTGACTCTTGCAGCCCAATAAGGTCGTGCAATCGTTTTCATCGCATCCAGAAAAACAGAAATGAGTCCAAATCTTTGCAGCAGCTGCAGACGTCTTTTCATGAACATGCATTCATTAGCGCATCTTTAATCCTGTGACTTGATGCAGAAGTCTCAAAAAACTTAAAATTTAAGGATCACATGAGAGGCCGGAAGTCGTCCCAGACTAAATATTAGAGGACAGAGAAAAGGGAAAAGCTGATTTATCGCTGACTCTCTGAAGAAAAGAGTCGAGGGGGGAAACACTGAGGAGAATAATTCCAGTGAAGGTTTAAAGTGTAAAGACTCAGGAACTGAAAACATTCATTTTTTACCCTCGTTCAGGAGCAACACGTCGCTCCGACAGGATTCAGAAAGAGAGCAGAAAAGTTCACGTCAGAGAAATGAAAGTAGAAAACACAGACTGTGTCTCAAAGTGCGACAGATTATACATGAATTAAAAAAAGAAGATTCGAGTCCATGAGTCTGAAAATGCTCCAACATTTCATCAGAGCATCATGCAACATTTGCTTCATGACAAAAAATTATGTTAAAACTTGGATTTTGTGCAAGAAAAGACTCTGGAAAAGTTGAAACTGAAAGCTTGTGACACATTTCTGCTCTGTTTTGTCATTTTGATCTCCTTACTAGAGCAAATGTGATGATTAATTTGAGCTTTAAACATCTGTTGAGTCTTTATTGATGCCTCTATCCTCCCTCTTTCTTATGGTTTCTGTTTGTCTTTTGCATTCATATCTAAACTATACAAGTCCTGTCTCTTTAAGTGTAGAAAGAATCTATAATTTCAAAATAAAAGCCCAAATTTAGACAACATTTTAACACTCACCAATGCTCATATGATTTCTGTCACCTGTGATTGTTTACATCCTGGTAACAAAGCTGATAGAAGCATTTAACGGGAGCAGCAACCCCGCCTGGTGGAGGGAGGCTGAACTGCGGCTCAGATTCCATAAAACAACAAATTCTTGTTGAGTTGAATCATTGAAGTAAATTATTGAAGCTGAAACTTAAATTGTATTCAATAGTTGCTGATGAAATCTGTTGTGAGGTACAAGTTTGTGATAAATTTTACTTTATTAAGATTCAAATTGCTGCTGTAAATGCATCAGCATCTTGTCATAAAGTGGATAAATTTAATTGACATAGTTTTTGCTGGTACTTTCACAAAAAATGGCCATTTTTACTTGAAGTCATTCATAAAAATGCACTGAAATCTAAAAATCTGTTTTAGTTTGGTTCAAGACTCCGCAAAGTTTGCATGACTTTTATTGTCTCAATAAAGTAAACTTATTTTTTTTCTCTAAGTTGTATCAAGGAATTATTGTGGGTTGCATGGGAGTGGAAATTGGGATCATTAATCTTTATTGATACCAAAACATAATGATTTGAGCGCTTATCAAAACTACTAGTGATACTTTTCAGTTACCTGTCAGGGAAAAAAACCATAACAAAAACTGTATTTCATGTTTTATAAGTAAAAATAATTATGTAAGTTTCTTGCCAGATCCAAAATTTCATGCTCTTTCAGTTACACTTAAACACATAATAATGACTTTGGGGTCAACTTTATGAAATATTAAATAAGTTTGAACTTATCTGCTCTTGGTAACTAACAGTTTTGCTCTTGATGGACACATTTTGTGGATTTTTTCATGAATTTTGAACCTTAACCCAAACTTTTTGCAGGTTCAGTCTTCAGAGATCCATCATTTTCTGCTCCAAATGAGACTAAAACCTCAGTGAAATCCCTAAAAGAGGCTTTAAAGCGCCCACTTCATTGGGCGTCCATCGTACAAACGGGTTTTTAAACTGTAAACACTCATTTTCTTCATTGTTGATCACATAAATGAAGTGCAGTTTGACTAAACTCGTAAATAAAAAGCATCATTTGAGACCCAGTCTGCGTTTGAGGAGCCTGAACGTGACTCTTGTGTGTACGTCAGTGGATTCATACACAAATAATGCCCGTCAGTAGTCAACCTGCGTGTTCTTTAAAGCAGTTTGGAAAGCTTTTATGCATTAAGTCATAAATCAGAGAGTCTATAAAGTGTTTCAGAATTGAACGCTGCACTTTTTATTAATAATGAATCAAGGATAAAGCTGCGTGTTTGAGTGCTTTAAAAAAAAAGAGGAGAGCATTTTACATTAAAGACTGCATTTGTTATGTAAAGCTGTGTGTTTGGGGATTTTCTGCTCTTTCTGCTGATTGAATAACATTTGTCTTTTACTTTTTTAGAAGGTAATAAATGAGAGGGAGGGGAGAAGTGCTCAGGCTGCGAAATCTACTCCGGTAACAGACGATGAAGTTTCTGAATCTGAAAGTGAAAGTAAAAACAGGAGGACAGGAAGTAGACGCTCTGGATTTATCGAAGACGTCAGTGTGTGTGATAGCGAACTCTCCCAGGGGCTGATGGGAGAGTTTGTTGTGCTGGTGCTGGTGGAGATGGGGGGTTTGTGTCATCCTCTGGGGAGCAGGAGTGTTTGTGGTCTGTCAGGAAACATCAAGACAAAAAGTCAAGAACCAACAAGTTAAAACTCTGCGCTGGAAATAAACGCTTGCATGGGAGAAAAAGACAAAACTTCAACTTTTTGTCCCAAAATTTTGACTTTTTATCACATAAGTTTGTCTTTGATCTAAATTTTTGGGACTATTCTCTCACAATTTTAATTTTCATCTGAAAAATTGTAACTCTATATTATAGTTTTTTTTTACTTTTAAATATTAAACTTTTGACTTCATCTCTCATTATGTGACTTTTCGATCACATTGTTTGACTTAAAATCTCATAATCTTGCCTCTTGTCTCATTATTTTGACTTTGATCTTAAAATTTCACTTTTGAATCTCATTATTTTTATTCTCATACATCGAAATTTCAACCCTTTTTTGAAAATTGTCCTTGTATATATAAAAATGTGTTGACTGTTTTCTCATAATTTTGACTTTTTATCTCATAATTTTGACTTTGACCTCAGAATTTCAACTTTTTTTCTTTGATGTCTTTGATAAAAAACAAAAACAAACGTTGACTGTTTTCTCATAATTTTGACTTCATCTCTCAATTTTAATTTTTAATCTCAAATTTTGAACTTGATCTATTTTTTTTGTTTTACTTTTAACCCAAAATTTTGATTTTCTTGATCTTGAACTTTTGACTTTTCATCTCAAAATTTATTTATTTTTTTAAAATAAAGACGACTGATCTCAAAATTTTGACTTTTTAATCCATTAATTGTGATGTTGGAAGTTTTACCCTATAACGTTGATTTTTGTACTAAAACTTTGACTTAATAGTTGCAAAAATAAATGAATAAAATAATTCCAAAAAAGGGAAGTTCTCATTTTATATATTCATTTTTTCTATCAGGCAGAAAAGAGGTCCATAAGTGACAATCTGACCCATCTTTATTAATGTAAAACAGAGGAAGAATCAGCAGGGCTCCCCTTTGTGATGTCACTCTCTGACAGTTATTAATATGGGATTACATGCAAAAGGACTTAAATATCTCCAAGAGACCCTGTGGTTTACTGATTTTGAAAATTCTTCCTAAATATTATATTTAAGTAATTTTCCTATGATTTTCTGAACTGTTGTCTTTTATCTGCAGTTTTAGCTTTTAATTGCTGCCATCCTCACACAGATCTGTCCAACTATTCTGTAGATTTTATAAAGAAAATCAGCTGAGAACTGGAGCGATAACGACACTAAAAATGACGGTTTTACAGTCGTGTGTTCTCACATTGACGCGGCCCGGCTGCCCTCACACCCTCTGCTGTGTCAGGTCTTCATTGTTTCCTTGTTTTCGTTGGCGTTGGCTCACAGAAACACACGAGCAGCTCTGCGGAGCTGTGAAGTAGCAGCAGCAGAGCTCAGGGGTCACTAAAGGTCAGCAGGTGTCACCAGAGGTCACCTTTCCTCCTCTGAGGTTAATTGGAGCCAAAGCGTCGAGGTTAAACTGATGCTACGTGACTTTGACCTCTCCCCTCTGCCTCTGCCTCCGACAGCAGAACACAGCGGCCACCTGGGAGGTCGGCGGTCAACGCAGGCACCACGGAGAACGGCGGAGGAAAAAAAAAAAAAGGTTTGTTTGCTTTGAAACGGCGAATCGGAGGCCTGGGAGAAGGAGGAAAGGGAGCGAACGTGGACCTCCGTGTTCGGTCTGTAAATAATCAATCAGGGCTGAGAGCGTTGGCGTTAAATCACAAGAGGAAGTCGAGGAGCACGAGGGACGGCGGCGGCGCCCGTGAACTCTAAATCTCTGTCACAGGGAGGGTTGAGCGTCAGTTGAATGATGGTTGATTTATCTGCAGGGGATCGTTGTGACTCTGTATGAGTGCGTGTTTCTGGGGCGGCGGATTTCTCAATGATAAATCAAATCACCTTCGGAAAACAGAGGAATCATATTTGATTGTGTTCACGTCTCGCTCAGTGAGCTTTCACACATTAAAACAAACCATAAAAAGTAATTAAGCGCAGCAGCTCCAACGAGGGAACAGGAGTTTTAAAGAGAATCAAACTGAAGACGAGGACAGCAGAGGATAAAATCGACTGTTTGCTTTCTAACGTGATATTTTGACCTCCGTGACCTCCCCGTGACCCCGCAAACGCCACGTTTCCTGCTCGGAAAGCGTCCCAGCTTTGAAGCTCCCTCCGTTTCTCTTGAGGGGAGATGTTCACTTCACACACGCCACGAAAAAAAAAACAAATGACAAGTCATTTAGTTTCACATCCAGCCGTGGAGACTCCTCTGCTGAGAAATGGGCGAGATAATCCCACAGAAGCTTTTTCTCTTTCAGAAAGTTTCCAGAAAGGAATATATCAGTTGAAGAGGCAGATTTTTTTTACCGTGAGGAGGGAGAGTTTGGGTTTTGTTCAACATTTTATCCCTTTCAGAAACTCCTATTAGGCAGCACTTCAGGTCTAAGAGTTAAAATCAGTCTCTGAGGGACAGAAACGATAAGATTACGCAACTTTTTGTTCCTGAAAATGAGCCACAAAGACTACGACTACAACTTTTCTTTGTTCAAGACAACTGTTGACATACAGCGAGACATGATGATATATTAATCAACAGTTACATGACAACAATCAAACTTTATAAGTTCATTTGCGCTGAGACGTGTCTGTAACGTTAATGAATCCTGGTTGTGTCCTACCAGGTCTCATCTACCAACTCCAACCTCACCAAGCAGAGCAAACGTAACCTGGCTCTTCATTTTATTGATAGACTCTCAGGTTTGAACAGATCACTGCAGAATAACTGCTGCATGTGGACAGGAATCAACATTAGCACAAACACATTAGAGACTGTTTTAGCCTTTAGCTCATGTTTTCAGCCTTTAGCTCCTGTTTTAGCCTTTAACTCCTGTTTTAGCCTTTAGCTCCTGTTTTAGCCTTTCGCTCATGTTTTAGTGTTTAGCTCCTGTTTCAGCCTTTAGCTCCTGTTTTAGCCTTTCGCTCATGTTTTAGTGTTTAGCTCCTGTTTCAGCCTTTAGCTCCTGTTTTAGCCTTTGACTCCTGTTTTAGCCTTTAGCTCCTGTTTTAGCCTTTAGCTCATGTTTGAGCCTTAAGTTCCTGTTTTAGCCTTTAACTCCTGTTTTAGCCTTTAGCTCATGTTCTAGCCTTTCGCTCCCGTTTTAGCCTATAGCTTCTGTTTTAGCCTTTAGCTCCTGTTTTAGCTTTTAGCTCATGTTTTAGCCTATAGCTCCTGTTTTAGCCTTTAACTCCTGTTTTAGCCTTTCGCTCCAATTTTAGCCTATAGCTCCTGTTTCAGCCTTTAGCTTCTACTTTAGCCTGTAGCTTGTATTGAAGTGTTTTCCTTTTTTTAGCCTTTAGCCCTTGTTTTATCCTTTACCTTGTGTTTTAGCCTTAAGCTGGTGTTTAAGTTTTCAGCCAGTGTTAAGCATTTAGCTCCTTGTTTAGCCCTAAGCCTCTGTTTTAGCCTTTAGCTTCTGTTTTAGCCATTATTTCCTGTTTTTGCCTTTAGCTCCCATTTTAGCCTGAGCTCCACTTCAACATTTAAGCTGTATTTTTTTATCCTTAAGGTTGTGTTTAAGTCTTTAGCTTGTATTGAAGTGTTTTCCTTTTTTCGCCTTTATCTCATGTTTTAGCCTTTAGCTCCTGTTTTAGCCGCGTGCTCATGCTTTATCACTCTCCCATTTAGCTTTTTTCTGCTTTCCTGTCAGACAGTCCAGCTCCTGTTTCTGGCATTTCTACTAAATAAATCACAGAAAATGTTTCTAGCAGAGAAAAACACAGATCTGTTTTCTCACTGCCAAACTTCATCAGCTGGCGTGGCGTTGTCATAGAGACTTTGATGTGCCGTAAATCAATCCAGTTCAGATAAGAAAGCTAGAAAATAGCATTTAGAAATAACCTAATTTGCTGCTGATAACATTTTTTTCTTTTGTTTTTAAATTTGGGACTATGATGAGACTTATATCTAGATATGAGATTTTTTCAAAATTACTTAGAAAGTCCTCACAGTCCCTTTAAAATAAAGAATATACAAAATTTTCCAGTTTGAAGGTGTTTTCATTTTTGTTATATGACATTTGTGCATCATTTAATCTTCCTCCTAAACATCCACGAATGAAAATATGTTTTCTAGTTCAATTTATGGCTTTCATTTGATTCTTCTCCTCTATTTCTCACTCCACTTGAGGAATGAAAGGAAATATCAGTTTGTGAGAGGAAGAATCTCCCTCCACAGGCTGATTTCTGCCTCGTTTTAAGACTTCAGGACTCAGTGTGAGACCAAACGACTTGTTAGGGAGATTTCTGCAGCGCTTCCTCTCCCCGTGCCATCCCATTCATCCATCCGGTCCCAGCCGGCGCGAATCACTTCAGGTGAAATCTCACATTACCCTCAGCTGCCATTAACGCCGGGATGGCGATGAATGAACTTTCAGAAGCGTTTCGCTTTTACTGGCGCAAATTATGGCGGGTAATGCTCGGAGCCTGGGGTTGTAATTAGAGTTTGTGTGGAGTGGGTGTTAGTGGACTGAAGCCTGTACAGGTGTCATTAATCCTGCATTCCTGTGCCACTGCGGCGCCGCAGGAGGCCGGGTCCGCCTCCCCCGCCGCCTCCGC
>RPOG01004682.1:0-41204 GCA_008086565.1 Thalassoma bifasciatum
AATGACACCAGCTGCATCAGACTGGGAGGCATCTGCCAGTCAAACCGCTACATCTGCCAGGGCCGATACCTGAAAGACAAGTGTTCAGGGGCCAAGACAAGGCAGTGTTGTATGCCAGGTAGAGTGACACAATTACATGTCATTGAAAATGTCAATATTTAAATCACAGTGAGACAAATCCAGTAGGTTTTTTTCCCCCTGCTGTGTCTCCAGCTGGAGCCTGGAGCGTCTTCTGTGCAGGTCACCACAATAACAGAGTGAGGGCGTGTGATGTGCACGGCTGTGGAGCTTTCAACCCCAGAAGGTGATTCCTCTTGATCTGATTTTTTTATGCTTAAGCAGAACATAACTCCTGCTGACACATTAAGAGCTTTGGAGAGCAAATTAGTTGATAATACAACGTTTCTTGTTGCTGCATATTCCCTGAAACAGAAGAGCTTTTGGTGGAAAATCTATTTAATCCTTACTAATGTTTTTTAACATCACTCTTTGATCCTTATCTTTTCTTTTATCAGAGGTAACAGTGTGCATAAAGCAGTGGACCTGGTGTGTGATGACTACAGTATCGTCAACACTCCATTCTCCGGCTCTCTGGCGGGTCCGGTGAGTCGGAAAGACCCTGCTGGGAATCAGTTTGATGGGGTCAAACTTCTTAATGATGGTAAGGATTGCAGGGTGTCAGTGTAGACCTTGAAAGTGAGAGCGTCAAGGAAAAGAAAGTTCTGAAAATAAACTATCACGGTGTAATTCGAAGAATCTTGCTCGCAAAATAAATTTCAAACAATATTTGGACTAAAACAAACGTCAAAATCAAGGCTTCTGGGTGCAATTGTCCAATAAGGTAACCAGTAGATTTTGACAGTGACTGCATTATAAATAAATAAGGCTTCAAATGTTAGAGTTGAATAAAAAGTCAGAGTTGTGGAAAAGAGGCAAAGGAATGGATGTCAGCATAACAAAAAATCTCTCTAACATGACTCATGATATTTGAGTGATATACATCCTTAGCGGACCCTGAATTACTGCATCCAATTTAATTTCAATCAATACCTGTTGAGTCCAAAGAGGTGGATCAACCAACAGGCTTACAAGCATTGCTGGCCTGGCCTTTGTGGTTGTCAAAAAAATGGTCAAATTTGGCCGCCTATCCTGGCCACACCCATTGACTTACAGAAAATACTTTAATACGTGTTCATTGTCACATGAAATTTAAAGATGATTAAAAACAAACATTTGGAGGAGTTCATTCATAAATCGTCAAAAATCGGATGTTCAACTCAAAGTTCCAAACTTCTTGTTTTGAATTCACCATGGTTGTAAGAGAATTTTTGTAGGTGTAGTTAAAACAGTTTTGTACAAAGAGTGTCAGGAATGTAGCTCAAAGTAGCTTTGGGGGCTGCATTTTCCTAATCTGGGTGGCGCTGTGGAGCACATTTTGGCACAATAACACCGGATGCCTATATTTTTTGCTGTGACTGAATTTTGTGGCAAGATGAAGGCCCATAATTTGGGGCTGGGGGGAATAAATACTAAATAAATCCATTTTTTGGGTTACATAGGGGATCTTGTTGGCCCAAGTTCAATTTTTGTTTCTGGTCATGATTATACACATCCAGGGCATGTTAGCACCCCCCCTGGTGGACATTTTTTGGGTTCGGGTTTTTACCATTGACTGTATATAGAATGGACAGCGTGCTTCCGCTTGTCACCGTTCTACGATTTTGAAGCCAAAAAACCCCGTTTCTCTAGTCGCCATTGTGCAGCCAGAGTCTGCATAGTAGAGAATTTCCAGTGGAGCAGAGTAAAAAAGAGAAATAAAAATACTTATTTCTTCTTCTTCAGAAGGTTTAGTCTCCTTTTGGCTCTTTCCCGAAGTTTCTTATATCCCCGATAAAAACTACTCACCAACGGCAGCTGTCAACTATCGTAAAACGAAACTTATATCGCGGTTTTAAACGTCCAATAACTAATGAGAAACCAACTTCTCAGGAAAAAAAACACCTGAACACCATGCAGCCAAATGACATCATCATACCACCTTAGCGTAAGGATGAGAGAAACGTTTCTAAGAGGTATCGTAATTTTTAAAAGTTTTCCCGGCTCATATCTGGAATACATGGGGAGGCGGGGCTTATGACCTATACTGCCGCCAGACACCAGGGGGCAAGGCATCTCCTGGAGGCTTCAGTTTGAGCCGAACGTCGTTACGTCCACTCATTATACAGTCTATGGTTTTAACTTGGTCAGTGGGGTTTCAACAGGATCCTCGCTGACCCTTGTTATTGAGCTCGGGCTCTAATAATGAAAGAATGTTGTTGTTTTTTCACCCACTGTAACCCTGTAATGTAATATCTGCATGTAAATTCCTGCCGCATATAGAGTCATGGTGAGGTCAAAGGTCATGCTATGTTATCATGGTGATGGATAAGTAAAGGTATTGAAGTGTGGAGCTGAACTCCTTTTTACTCCGAACACCAGCTGGCTGTAAAACCCCATTAAAGGCTGGTAATGACCCCCAGTCAGGGCCGTCACCACAGAACAAAGCAATACTCAGACGTTTGTGGAAGCGCATACATGCTTTTGTTATGTGCAGTGCATCTATGTCTGCATACATGCTTGTATGAGCAAGTGTGAATTTGAGAGCTAAAGAGGCACCAGAGTGATGAGTAAACATCATTAGTCCTCGTCCTGCCTCTACCCCTAATTGAACTTTATTATCAGCAGAACACATGTACTGTCAGCTCCTTTCATCTCAGGGAGGAGAACAGACATGATTAGACATCACAGAGACACATTACCTCGCCATGATACCCACATTAATGCTGAGAGACTCATCATTAGGAGCTTGTAAGATTTAATGATGGTGTTGAGTGTTGGACTAGCCTACTTTTAGGTTGTTTGTTTCAAAGTTGTGTGCTTGCCTGGTTTTGTCTGAAGACTGTGTTAAAAGTCTGTACTGAGAGGAAAGTTTTTCAGGGGCTGTTGATCCATTAGGGAAAATATATTTAAGCAAAATATCAGAGCCAGCCTTGTCCACAATTCATGAGCGCATTTCAATGGCATGCACGGACATTTTGAAGGGCAGGGGGAAAATAAAATAAAGGCACATACAGAGGAAACTTTGTCTCATGAGTGAACAGTTTATCAGGCAGTTTAAACCAGGCAGAGGACAGATAAGTGTGGTGCCCCAGCCAGTAGGGCACTTATGAATATGTTTTAGCTCCCAAAGAAAGCACTTGAGCAGGATCAAGGGAGGCAGTTTTGTTACCATTAGGCTCTTGAAAGGAGAATTTTAGTATAGTTGGCCCCCAAGACAGCACATTATCACATGTTTTGTATGTTTCATATCCCAAGAAGATACGTTAGCTTTGGTTTTGGCTTCCAAAAGTTTACTTTAATATGCGTTTTGGTCCCCGGTCATTTTGTTTTAACCAGCCAAAGGAGCAGGTTCGTATGTTTGCTTCATCAGAGGGGCATTGAACCATTTGTTTTGGCCCCCAAGAAAGCACTTTGGGGCATATTTTGGCTTCCAATAGGGTGCTTTAGGTCACACTTTGTCTCCAAAAATCACTTAAGCAAGTGTTTCGAATAATTGAGCCCTCTGTCCATTTAGTGCAAGGCCTTGACATTGATTTTCTGTACATTTGTAGAAGTTGTGGACGTATAAAGTGCATTAAGAGAGATGTAAAGCTTTTTAGTCCAAGGTTTTAGTCCAACTGCTTTTGTGAGCAGTTGGCCAAGATAAGGGGAATGCAATGATCTTCTAAAGGGCCTTTTTTTTTCTCTAACAAATTCATTGATTGTTTTGAGCTGTTGAACTGTATTTTACACATCCCTTAGGTCAGAATGATGTAACAACCTCAAAGCTTTCATTTTTGTCCTGTTTCATTCAGTGTATTGTGTGAAGATCTTCAACATCCGACCATACCGTTACATCGGCCCTGTGGCTCAGGGAGAAGCCTTAGGTTATCTTCTGCCACTGCAAGAGCGTTTCTCTGGCATCACTTCACACCTGGAGCTGCAAATGTGTGACGGCTCAGACCCTTCACCCTTTATATGATCTTTCTCCTTTCATACCCCTGCTCCTTCTCTGATGTTACCTTTGAGATTTAACCATATTTACAGCCTTAGACTTTAAACTAACTGTGAACCCTTAAAGTTTCACAACATTAATAAGCTTATGGGTCAATGACGTGACGTCCCTTTTTTGTGTCCGAGTGCAATATTTCCTTCCATCATGAATTGAGTATTTCATCACATGTACTTCTTTATTCTATGAAACCTGTGTTATTTGACCACATCTTTAAACTATTAAAATATAACATGTTCTTCTGTATTTTGGTTCCTCAAACTCCCAAAATGTCAGGTGGTGCAACCGTCCTGACAAGTATCCACAGTAATTAAACTCTAAAAATTGAATGTCAGTTATTGGAAATGGAAATTAAAAATACAGTGGCATTATTTTATGCTTGAACCTTTTTAAATGAAACATTCTTTGCAAATAAAAATGATTTTAAAGCTGTTGAGAAATTTAAAAAACTTTTGTCCTGTAATTTTCACCTTGTCAAATGTCAGGGTGGTGCAACCGTAACATTAGACTTTTATTTTTAAAGTAAAGAGAATAAAACAGGAAACAGGAAACTGCATCAGCCAGAGGAGCCCAAATGACATTTGTGACCAAGTGGAAAAGTTTGTAGATTTCTCTGAAATACTGATAAAAAAAGGTTTTTTTCACTTCATTGGTGACTGGAACAATTTCCATGTCAGATGGTACAACCAATGTAATAATGTGAAATGTTATTTTAACATCAAATTATTTATCTTATTCACAAATAAAAGAAATGAAACACACAAAATGAAAATGCATGAGTCACTACAGACACTTGAGAGATACTTGCCAATAATTTCACACAGAAAAAATAACAGGAACATATAAATATATTTTCATATATTTGGTTGCGCCACCTGACATTTTTGGGTGCTCAAATTAAAAATACCAAAAATAAATTAACATAAAATCTTTGAAATGTTGGTCAACTACTGAAATCTGTTAGAAAACATAATTCTTCTCTCAGAAATATGTGTTTATCCATTTTCAAAGAACTTTTCAAAAATACGTTTTTAGACCCTATTTTTGTCATTGACCCATGCATAAATCTATATTTTTTCATACACAATATTTAAGATGTCGTATTTCTGTGCTTCTTTTTTGTCTGAAAAATTCTTCACATCTCTCCTCTATCTGGACACATACAACACCTTTCCCCTCTTTTTTTGAATGATGCAATAAACTCTTGATTTTCATTTCTGCTTTTGGCCAAAGTCGTTCTGAGTTCCCATAACCCAGCTGTAAGTTATGAGTGGTAAGTCATGTATTTTTTAAAAACTGTCACTAAGAATAAACTTCAGTGCCTAAGCCATCTTTTTTTCATCCATCAGCTGTAATTTGTCTTTGGATGTGCCAGGTCAGTTACAGGGGGGGAAGTGCCACATGTACAGTGTAAATGCAATGAGTGCCATTCACCAAGAGATGGAGCTGTTTTTCAACAAAAATGCACCTTGAAACTCAGCCTTGATCCTTGGACATGTTATTTTCCATCTATCTAAACAAATCCAGGGAGTTATTTATGGTACAACTAATGTTGAATGGCTTGTAAAACAATACACTGTGTAATACCTTCTGATAATCATATGATATCAAAGGTTGCAAACTATGACAGCCTTGTATCTGGGAATTGCACTTCTGAAGAATATATTTCCAGGCAACTTTAATCATCCCATGACTAAGGGAGACTCAGACCCACAAATATAGAGACATTGGATGATGCAATCCCAGTGAGACACGCTCAACTAATCCTTAATTTAACTCCACGTCCTACAGATCTGTAATATGAGATCCAGTATATCAGTAATAAATCATTTAATCCACTTTTCCTGGAGTGTTTTCCCTATGCATCGTAAAACAGGCCAACAGTGTGAGCTATAAACAACAGAATAATACAATGCACTTTCATCTGGGCTCAAGGTTTACTTGAACCAACCAATACTTATTTTACATGCAGCCTAAGAGGCTTCAAGATGATGCTTGGGAGGGTGTGTGTGGAATTACTAAGCTTGTCAAATCAATAAAGAAAAGCTTGTTATATGGCAGCAAAAACAGACCAGTCACTGTTGGTGTCATTTTTCAAGCTAAATAATACTTAAAACCTGTTTCTATGTTGATTTTGCAATTTTATGATCAGCTGAAACGGAGTAAAGGTCTCAGGAAACCAACTGAACAGTAGGGAACAGAGTAAATAAAACCAAACAACTTCTGTGAAATTGAGCCCACTTCATGAAAATGTATCATAGTGTTAATTTTGTATGAAACAGTTACCCGACTAGCACATAAAATCATCTGTTATAATGGCATGTTTTTGCTCCCAAAAAGGTGCTCGAGCATGCATTTTAAATTCATTGAAGGCACTTAAGCGCATGTTTTGGCTCCCAGTAGCGCAATTCACCATGTTTAAACTAGCTAAAGGGGCAGAATGGTGTGGTTTGCCCATCTGGAGGACTCTTTAGCAAGCATTTTTGTTCCCATGAGCACATTTTAGCATACATTTTGGCTCACGAGAGGCCAGTATATCATAATTTAATGAGACAAAGGAGCATGTTGGTGTACCTTACCAACCAGTAGGGCACTTCAGCATTCGTTTTGACCTCCCTAGAAAGCAGTAAAGTGCAAGTTTAGCTCCAAAGAGGACAACTAAATGTGCTTTTTTGCAAATATCTGCCATAAAACCCAAGTCCCTGTATGGAAATCATACATAATGTACACAGCGCTCCAACCCTTCATTGTCCTAGTCAGAAGTTAGTGTAAAGCATCTGAGGTAGAAAAGAGACTTTGAGCTGAAGCAAGAATAAAAGAGGCAGAAGACGGCGGAGTGACGGATCTTACCGGAAGAGAAGGGAGCAGTGGAGGTGAGTCTGGGAACTTAGTCCACCTCTAATACACACACACACACACACCTGTCATTTAATTCAACAAATACGCCCTTATCACTCCGGAGGTGTGAGTGCAACAAAGCTGGAGAAAAGGGTTTGAATAAAAAGCCTTTGAAGACTTTTCCCACAAGGAGAGGGCAATTGCCCCTCTCGCCCCCCTCTGTGCACACCACTGTTAGAAGTCCAAGTAAGCTCAAATGAAGTATTTTAAATGTCTAATGCTGGAATATGAGATTAAATACAGAAAAATAAGAAGGATAAGGTATAAGAAATGAAGTTTTGATGCCTGATAATGCTTTGTTTGTGTTAGTCCAAAGTCCATTCTCCAGTGTGTTTTGTCATCTTTAAAAGGGTCAATGACGTGACGTCCCTTTTTTTGGTTCCGAGTGCAATATTTCCTTCCATCATGAATTGAGTATTTCATGACATGTATTTCTTTATTCTACGAAACCTGTTTTATTTGAACACATCTTTAAACTATTGAAATATAACATGTTTTTTTGTGTTTTGGTTCCTCAAACCCCCAAAATGTCAGGTGGTGCAACCGTCCTGACAAGTATCCACAGTAATTAAACTCTAAAAATTGAATGTCAGTTATTGTAAATGGAAATTAAAAATAAAGTGGCATTATTTTATGCTTGATCCTTTTTAAATAAAACATTCTTTGCAAATGAAAAGAATTTTTAAGCTGTTGAGAAATTTAGAAAACTTTTGTCCCGTAATTTTCACCTTGTCAAATGTCAGGGTGGTGCAATCGTAACATTAGACTTTTATTTTAAAGTGAAGAGAATAAAACAGGAAACAGGAAACTGCATCAGCCAGAGGAGCCCAAATGACATTTGTGACCAAGTGGAAAAGTTTGTAGATTTCTCTGAAATACTGATAAAAATGGTTTTTTCACTTCATTGGTGACTGGAACAATTTCCATGTCAGGTGGTACAACCAATGTAATAATGTGAAATGTTATTTTAACATCAAATTATTTATCTTATTCACAAATAAAAGAAATGAAACACACAAAATAAAAATGTATGAGTCACTACAGACACTGGAGAGATACTTGCCAATAATTTCACACAGAAAAAATAACAGGAACATATAAATATATTTTCATATATTTGGTTGCACCACCTGACATTTTTGGGTGCTCAAATTAAAAATACTAAAAAATAATGAACCTAAAATCTTTGAAATGTTGGTCAACTACTGAAATCTGTTAGAAAACATAATTCTTCTCTCAGAAATATGTTTTTAATCTATTTTCAAAGAACTTTTTAAAAATACGTTTTTAGACCCTCTTTTTGTCATTGACCCAAATGTCTCTGTGTCAGAAACTACAGACTGGGACAGTATGTTTAGAGCCAACAGTGTTTATACAGCTCTTAGTCTATGGTTTGCACCCCAGGCTGAAGCTGTGGTGTGGTTTGCTGTGACGCTGGAGGGGTTGGTCCATGGAGGATCATGAAGAGTCCCAGTCTCTCAGATGGGAGTGGGCGAGCTGGGATAGGCTGGGAGTTTGGTTGGAGCAGTCAGCGGGACGGGACCAGGAAAGAAGGGGGGGAAAACGAAGAAACCGACAGATTACTGAACTTCACCCTCCCTGCCGAGCAGCTGAATGCTGGACAGGAAACTCGACGTGGAAAAACAGCATTTGTTGCATTCAGGGGGTCACGTATGTGAGCGGCGCGGATGACAAAAGAAGCGAGTAAACTTTCTCAACCGGGTTTGGTCGCTCGTTAAACCCAACCGGGAATCCTACTTCTTCTTTTTTTATTTTTTTTTTATTTAACGGAGGCGTGAATACGAGGACATGATGCCACGACGTACCGTGCAAGAAGTAACCGTGCAGGACGTGCAGAAGAGGAGAAACCCTAACAAACACTATGTAAGTGAACACAACAGCGAGCAACAGATCGAGGTTGTTGCAGTTCTTCTCCTTTTCCTGCCGGGTAAAGTAATAACAAAGGGGGTGTCAGATTACAGCAGGCTGTGGAAAAAGCAGATCAAACAGACAGTTTGACTCTGACATGCTCATGATTTTGGTTTCAAGGAATGATAAAAACAGCATGTATGGATACACTTATGTCTCAGATCATAATACAGTTAATACACAGCTACTACAACTTCAGGTGGGTACAGTTGAGAGGATTGGTATTAGTGCCAGGTTTATCTTACACTGCAAAAAAGTCAGCCTTCAAAAACATGAAAACATATTTACAAACATTGGGGGGTATTGCATGGAAGCACATTTCCACCAGCTAGAAAAATAAGTATAAAAAACTTCACTTTGTTGAGAATTTCTTTAGGTCCACCTTAAGTCTAAATTTTGAAATGAAAAGTCAAAATTCTGAGGTAAAAATTCAACATTTTTTTTATATAAAAAGTGGAGCTCACATGTAAAAAAGTCAACATTCTGAGATTGAAAGTCTAAATGTTGAGTTTAAATACCATAATTTTGACTTTTTATCATATAATTTCGACTTGATGTGGCAAATGAAACTTTATTTCTTGGAATATATTACTATATACCGGTATGATTTGAGGGGACAAGGTGTTTTCAAAAAAATGAAGACAAGAACTAATATCAAGCAGAGGTGTGTTTCTGTTAAAGGTGTAAACTTATGGAATAGTTGTGACAGTGAATTACGAATGTGTAATTCACTTTCTTCATTTAAAAACATGTTTAAAACCAAAGTAATAAGAAAATATGTAAATCAAATGTGAAGAAAAAAACAACAAAATATTGGAACTTGGGTTGTGTTTGGTTGTAATATTTCTAAGGATTTCATAGGATTATTTTTACTACTATAATATGTTTTGAAAATGTATGTCTTTTCTCCATTAAGAAAACGTATGGTGTTACTCAGACCATGTAATTAAGTTGATTAAGTTTATTTCTACATTTATTTATTTGTTTAATTTTATTTTATTTTTTGCAAAACGGGCAAAATAAGCATAAACTTCAGCCTACACCCTTTCGATTAGCTTCAACCATTATGTGATATTTGGATCTATGATATATTTGTTGTGCGTGGTTTTTTAATGTTAATCGAATAAACTGAACTGAGCTGAATATATCATTTTTATATTTTTTTTACTGGCAAAAATGGGCTTCTATGGTATTTTACTTAAACTAAACACCTTGAAATAAATGTATTCTCACTCATAAGTGAATTTTGCTGAATTAAAATAAAAAATATGTTGCAAATATTATTATTTTGAGTAAATACTACACTGAAAAAAACAAAAAACAAACTGAAACCCGAGCAAGTGTTTCCATCATACTTTTAGAAAAAAAAAATCTTTTAAAACTCAATGTGAACCACTTTCACCAGACAACTCCAGAAAAAAATGGTCTTCTTTTAAGTTATTCAGAGACAAAAATAATATCTGGATTGTTTGTAACAAGGGACAAAAAATTCTGCCAATGGTATGAGGAAAGAAAGTTAAAGACATAATTTTAATTTCCAGAAAATCGATGAGCCTTTTGTTTTGTGCTCATTCCAAGCAATTCAGATCTGATTTTTGTTTTTGAATAATTTTTAAAAAGTAGAGTTTCTGGACCGGAAAGGTAAATGTGGCTTATGATAAGTCTAAAAATATATTTTAAGAAAATACTTGTTTAGATTTCAGTTATTTGCAGTGTAGTGCCATTAGCTAGACAATGATACACAGTGATTAAACTTGAGGTTTGAAGAAAACTACTCAGTAAGATAATTGAGTTTTTGCAGTGAACTATTAAATCAAACTATGATACAGATTTACTAGCTCTTTATTGAGGCAGAGATTTAACAAGCAGCTTTTATCTTTCAGTCCTCAGGGGAACCATTTGTGTTGTTGTTTTGGTATTGAGCAACGCATGTCTCATGTGACTTATAACCCTCTCTGTGTCTCAATATGGCCACCCTGGTTTATCATCGCACAAATCTTAATGTGTAATAGTATATTAGTTACCCCAGAGTCTGCTCTCTTTCTTAACTCATCTGTTTTCCCCATACCACTGCTGCCATCACTGTGGAAAAATCCTTGAAAACCTCTTAATAGGCAAATCAATTCAGTCCACTAACTGCTCAGACTAATCCTTGAGAGGATAGAGATGAGTTCGAGTGTCAGAGCTTTGTCATGCTTGAGGCTCTCACCTGCAGGCGCTGGCAACCAGGAAGTTTAAGTGATGTCATCCCAGTGTTTGAACAAATGACACCATGTGACCTTTTATTGCTTTCTAGGGTTTCAGCAGTGGTGTGAACAGAGGGGGGTGAGGGGGGCTGCTCAATTGTTGAACACCGTTAGCTCTTTGGAGACAAAATGAGCTCTTAAGTGCCCCCCTGGTTGGCAATCACACTAGTCTACCCCTTTGGCTGGTTGAAACATGATAAACTGCCTTCCTGGGAACTAATACATGTGCTAAAGTGTCTTCTTGGGAGTCAAAATATGCAAAAATGCTCTCTTTGGAGCTAAAGTAGAGCTAAAGTGCTTTCTTGAGTTCCTTAACATGTACTGAAGTGCCCTCCTTGGTAACATACTCGTGCTTAAGTGCCCTCTTAAGAGTCAAATCACATGCTCAAGTGCCCCCCTGATTGACAAACCTCACTAATCTGCCCTTTTGGCTGGTTTAAAAACATTATCAACTGCCTTCTTGGGAGCCCAAACTAAAGCTAAAGTGGCCTCTTGGGAGCAAAATTATGCTAGACTGCCCTCTCATAGGCCAAAATATCCGCTAAAGTGCCATCTTGGGAGCCAAAACAAATGCTTAAGTACCGTCTTGGTTGGTGCACCACACTAATCTGATCCCGTGGCTGGTTAAAACATGATGAACTGCTCTCCTGGGTGCAAAAACACATGCCTAAGTGCCCTGAAATGTGCTGTATGTCCCTTTTTCTCTTATGTTCCTGCCTGTTTGTGCACATCACTAAGTTTCAGGGCATTATAAGCAGAGAGTAATATCAGTTTTTTGTTAATAAAAACAAAGTGGAGGTGACAAAAAGTGCTGACATCCTGATATCTACAATAGATGTCAGTTGAAAGGGATGTCATTACCTCATCAACAGTGTCTCTTTAAGTCTGTGTCAGTTCAAGAGATCTTTCCCAGTCTCAACACTACATGAGTGAAAGGAAACAAATCCTGAGAAAGACGAATCAAAGCGTAGAATTATGTTTCCTGTTTTGATTGTTAGTCCTCGCTGCTTCTGCAAATCTTGTGTGGGAGACGAGAATGTCAGCGAGACAAAGACCCATTGCTTCCTTTTTCTGCAACTTGTACACAATGGAGCGTAAGTCATTCTTGTGCGAGTTTGTGCGACAATACATGCTTGTGAATTTTTCTGCAAAAACTGCTCGGAGTCAGAGCAACACACATGACATCATATGATCCACAGAGCCAACGGTGAGAGCAAATGCCAAAGCCTTCACAGGTGCTCATGTTAGTTTCGTGTCCACAGTGTGTTCCTGTGTGTGTGTGCTCTTGTGAGTGTGTCGGTTGCACCATTCTGTGTGTGAAAATGATGCCTGGGGTTAAGGGACCAACAGACCTTGCACTGCTGCGAGTGTTAGCGGTCAAGGACACAGAGTCCTCGAGGTCCTGTGTCTCGTCCATCTGTCTGTTTGGACTTTGCTGTAGCCTGTGATGAGAGTTTCCGGTGGTGCAGGATGGATAAGTTAAATCTTCCAAAACCTAAGCACCACGGTACAAAAAGCAGCTTAAAATGATCCAACTGATCAGATCGGACGTTTTTATTCACTAAGTAAAACTGACCCAATTATAAACAGTGCCATTAGAGCCAGTGGTAGTGTTTCATTAACTAAAGTAGGCACTAAAAGTAAGGCAATTTGTATTTGGTAGATTATTTGTTGTAACACTGCTTCTTGGCAATAAATCTCATACTGTTGCAAAGCCTGTTTGTTTCCTTTTTTCAATAGAGCCACATTTGTAAGGAACATGCTTTTATGGGATGAGCAGCAGACCAAGGAAAATTTGCCAAATCTTCTCAATGGGAATGCCAAAGAACTCATTGGTGCCAGAGCCAAACAACCAGGGTCAGGGAGGATCTTAATGTAACTCTAGTGACAAGGCAAAAGGCCATTTGGGGACTAGCATGCCCAGAATGTATATAGACATGACTGGGAACAAAAACCAAACTCAGGCAACCAAGACCCCTCATGTAACCTGCAAGTTACTCTTGGAATCTTAAGGATTATTATGCTTTTGTTGTGCAGCTTCGGCACCAAATTGTGTGAGCTTGAGATGCACCTAGAACATTCATGAAACCAGTGTTTTGGTGCCGGGAGGTGCTCCACAGTGCCCCCTAGGTATGAATTTTTCATTCTTCATGGGCACAACTAAGTCTAGATATGGCATTCCACCTCAGAGCCATTTAGCCGAATGCACGTGTGGTTCTTGTAGTCTTGATTATTTTTATAAACATTAAAACAAAAGCCACAAACATTCATTGTGAAGTCAATACTCTCAAGTTTAGAATACAAATAATGATTTCCTAGCTCTCATGTTAATCCGTATGGCCTTACTTTGGTTTATACACACACACGTTTTTTTTTTTTTTGAATGATGACACCCTCCCCGCCGGCCTGTACGGCTCCTGTAGTTAGCTCATGCGTGGCCGTATCTGACTCCTTTGCCTTGAAAGAAAGAAGGAGGCCAGAAGAGGTCTGGGAGTGTCGCCAGCAGCGTTCAGCCAGACACAGCAAGCCACCGGGGAGTTTCCAATCGCCTCCTCTTCCCCTGCCTCTGCTCTCATCGTCTTCTTTAAAGGAGAAAATGTATCTGTTGCTGCTAGACTGCAAAGATTAACGTCTATGCTTTTGGTTTGTGTTTCACTATTATTGAAATAAAGCAGTGCATATTCGACCGAGTGCAAGCACTGGTAATGGCAACCTCTCTGTGCTTTTCAATGATGTTTAGCCACGCTAAACACATCTACAATTTGTATTTTCTGTATCCAGAGCCCCACATTAAACTTGTGAAGTGATGTTTTAATGAGTACTTCAGATACAAACGTCTTCTCGGCAGTGCCTGCAACAGTTTTCCTGAAAAAGCTGCAATTTAGCAAAGATTACAGAGCCAGGTCTGCTGTAGTCTTACAGGATAATGACTTTCTCTTCAGAAGGAAGTGATGCAGGCAAATGAACATATGAAGTTATGAAGATTTCTTTCGCTTTCATGATGACAGATGCACTTAGTATCATCTAATGTTTTCTATTAAGACTTTCCTTTCTCTTTCTTTCCTCTATTATTGGCACAATATGTGACTTGTGATGCCTCGAGGCTTTTTACTTATTCAAGTGTTAAAGTTATTTTTGTCTTTTTCACTTCCAGGTTTACATCATCAAAGTGTCCTGGAGCGATGGCAGTACAGAAATCATTTACAGGCGCTACAGCAAGTTCTTTGACCTGCAGGTGAGTAAGCACACTGGTGTATACATTTATCACAGTGTGTAGGTGCACAAAACTCCTGAAACTTCCTGGAATTCCCAGGGTGTGCTTAATGAGCTTTTCTGTCTGGAGGTATAAAAGAAGTTTTAAAAAGTGCCTGCTTCTTGCTTGTGACGAATGAATCAAATGATAAACGGACACCTTTATCATCATATATCATTTGATTTGTAGGCATTCAAGAGCTTGTTCATCTGAAACCATCTAGAGGCCTGTTACACATTGTTTTTATATTTTTTATCAGGCATCCAAAGCTAGAGTGAGGCATGATAGTATTTGTATCATCTGCAAATAAAATAAGCAGAGAAGACTCAGTCTACAGCAAAACCACTGATAATAAATAGAGACAGAAGGGGCTGGAGAATCAACCCTTGTGGCACGCCATAATGTTGTTCCACTTTCTTAGGAGCCTGACTACTTATACCGACATATTATCTCTGTTGCTGAGGTAATCACTAAACCATCGAATATTTTGAAGACCATACTGGTAGAGTTTTGATTGGAAAATACTGTAGTCTACTGTGTTGAATGCTTGGGGATAGCTTAACACGAGTAAGCAGTTGAAAGTGTTTTGGTGTGGAGTGGGACATTTTACAGTTAAAATCCTAGTTGAAAGAAGGATGAGAGCAGAAAGATACAGATAAACTGTCCTTATAGCAATGGCCTGTCATTTTTTTTCACCATGAAGTTGGTTACATCCAATGACTGTATATAGAATGGACAGCGTGCTTCCGCCTGTCACCGTTCTACGTTTTTGAAGCCAAAAAACCCCGTTTCTCTAGCCGCCATTGTGCAGCCAGAGTTTGCGCAGTAGAGAATTTCCGGTGGGGCCAAGTAAAAAAGAGAAATAAAAATATTTATTTCTTCTTCTTCAGAAGGTTTAGTCTCCTTTTGGCTCTTTCCCAAAGTTTCTTATATCCCCGGTATAAACTACTCACGAACAGCAGCTGTCAACTATCGTAAAACGAAACTTATATCCCGGTTTTTAACGTCCAATAACTAATGAGAAACTAACTTCTCAGAAAAAAAACACCCGAACACCATGCAGCCAGATGACAGCGTCATACTACCTTAGCGTAAAGATGAGAGAAATGTTTCTATGAGGTATCGTAATTTTTTAAAGTTTTCCTGGCTCATATCTGGAATACATGGGGAGGCGGGGCTTATGACCTATACTGCAGCCAGACACCAGGGGGCGGGGCATCTGCTGGAGGCTTCAGTTTGAGCCGAACGTCGTTAACGTCCACTCATTATACAGTCTATGGTTACATCACTCTGTGGCTTTCACTGCGTGATTCTGATCACATGTCCTGCTCCCCGAGACCTGTCTCCCATCACCCTCCTCATCCAACACCAAACAGGTCAGGAACTGGTTCCACAAAGCACCGTCCCTCTGTCGGCCAAGTGCTTGCAGCCAGCCTCTCTCTACTCCACCCTTATGACACTGGTAATTACAAGAGCGAGAGGAGTCGGAAAATGTCCCGATGAGGTTAATAGAGGACAGTGAAGAATGCATCAACCGCACTGAAGACCACAGAAATGTCTGAATCATTCCCCAACGTCACTCTGGCAGTGTGTGTTGCACAAGGAGGGAATCTCATTAGCATCCTAGTTTCCCTTCCTCTTTTGAAGGTAATGAATATGGGGCCCTGGCCACGTTTGAGCTCAGAGAGCGTGGACTCCTAAAACCCAGAAAGGCAACTGCTTTTAATGAGCAGATAGTCGATTTGAGCCAAGCATACTGTCAACTCTAATGGGATTAAATTCCTTTTAATTGATTAGGATGGTCAAAGCATGAGCAAGGAAATAAGGAATTACTTCAGGGGAGGGTTTCTCAAGGCTGCAAATGCAATGTTAACCACATGAATTTAAACTATTACTTTCCTAATGTCATT
Organism: Thalassoma bifasciatum; assembly: GCA_008086565.1. Lineage (NCBI taxonomy): Eukaryota > Metazoa > Chordata > Actinopteri > Labriformes > Labridae > Thalassoma > Thalassoma bifasciatum. Next base: position 16,327 of record RPOG01004682.1, read on the forward strand.
AAATTGACTTAAGCTCACAAAAGACGCCAATGGTGTTAGTTGTGCATCAGCTCATGTTACAGTGTTTCTTTTCTTTCATCCTAGCAGATTTTCAGTTTTCAAGTCCCTGTGCACACATGCACAAAACTCCTGAAAACTTGCTGAATTGAGGTTGGCTGGATATGTGAAAAAAATGGCTAAGTTATTTACCCCAGCTTCACCCTGCAGAAAATATCCAGAAAAATCCATAAACCCATCCAAACTGGATGTGCATTACCACCATGAATGATGGCTCACATCACTGAAGACTTGCATTATCAGATCACTTGTATTGAGTCACATGAGCACATATGAGATATTTTCAGTGGGGCATTCCCCGCTGCCATTCAGCTGCTTCCTGCTGTGTCGGCAGCCTGTGGGTGGGCTGTTTCAAGTCATGGAGCTGTAGATGAACTCAGTTGGAGAGAATATGAGCCAGTTTCTTATCTTACAGTAGGTTTTGCAATGACATATTCCAAAGCACCTTGAGGCTTTTAGTATTTGAAGGTTGGCAAGTTGGAATAACAAAAATCTCAGCAGCGCTACTTTGATAAAAGGATTAAAGGTTTTGTGCTTTTATCAGTGTGGAATTAATCTGAAGTATTTTAAAGTTTCAGACGCTTGTTTCGTTATTTTACTCTTTATATGAGAGACTGCAGGAGGCTTTTACGTCATCAGGTATCATTCCTGGCCAGGAAATTGACGTAAAGCTGAGTCATCTTCCTTTGCCCATTTCTTAATTTCCTGTCATCCTTCTCTGCTTTGTGTCTCATGCTTCCTTTCTCAGTGTGCTGTGGTCATCTTGGGATACGCACAAAGACGTAACAGAAGTGTAAAAAGAATTAGTCATAAAATCTTTCTGGTCAATTCAAAGCTTCAGAGCTAGACAGGAAGTGTTGTTCACCACATCCAGTTAACACAGCTGGCACAAAGTTCCATGTGCTCCTTGATTCAACGCTAACCACGGACTACTTATTCACTTGGTTTGACTTTAGTATAACCATATATTCTGTCATTACCTGTACAGAGGTAGATGCTCACAACAGACCACAGAGTCAAGTAACATTGTCACATGAACAAGGTTGGCATTGTAGCACAAACTTCCTCTATCTGCTTCAATGCCCCACACTCACTTTCTGAGACAACCACACCAGATGTTTCTCACCCAAGAGATTTTCTGCAACTTCTCACCCACCGGTTTCCTGCAACACTCATGCCAGTGTCTGAGAAATCTACCCAAAATAGCATCACAGAGTTTTGTATCTCTTCCTCATCGTGTTGTAGGACTCATTTGTGTATAAATACAATCAAAGTTTGACTCAAGAGCTACTGTGAGCACATATAGGAATCAGTATTTTGACATTAAATCAGACAGAGAAAGGCTAATCCTCGTATTTTTTTCTTTTAACCCAGAAAAGTGCAGAGGTTTGGTTTTTTTTTTCTTGCCATCCGGGTCATCTTTGTGGCTTTGAATTTTTATTTCCATGTCACTACTAACAGTTTCCATGCTGCACACGTGTCGACTCCGGCCCAAAAGCTCAGTTTTCCAGCATTCCCAGCTGCTTTAGATATAGGATACACTTTAACTTTAATGCTGTGGGGAAAGATCCATTGATTCGCTTCTTGCTTATTCAGAGTTGCACAGCTGTCACATAGTTTCCAGCTGCAGTAATGAAGTAACACAACTTTAAAAGGAGTATGGGGGAGGGGGTTCATTTATATAGAAGTGATACTGCTTTGTGCAACACTCTCTTGTGCAAAGTAGCATGGGTAAAACAGTTCTGGGCTGCAGTTTGTTTGTGGTACGCAGAATGTGATTTAACTCAGGAAATATGACAGGTAGGAACATGTAACTAATGTTTATTTAACAGGATGTGCATGAGAAATCTAGATTATCCTAACTAGTTACGTGACAGGGGATAAAAATCATTCTAAATCAGAGACATTTGAAAATAGCTGGTTTTTAATTTTGTGGAAAAGAACTAAGGGTTCACAACTTTTACTGATAGGCCTGGGTATCAATCAAAGTGTTTGATACTGGCACTATAACAGAAACCTTCACTTCAATACCGGTTTCTAAGATTCAGTTTTATAGACTTAGATAAAAGCAAATCATTTTTGTGTTAACTACCATGAATTTTCCTCCCATAAGACGACTTATAGAGGACTTCATCTCATATATTGCACAACTATATTAAACAGTCTAGAAAAAGCTCCTCAAAATGAAAGAAGAAAGGTCAGGCGAGTTTATGCACCAGTGTTGTTGAAAGAGGCAGAGCCACAACATGACCCCTGGGTGCTGTTATGAAGCTGACCCTCTGCTGCGACCTCCCCAGAAGGAAGATGTGTGATAAAAGAGAAACACTAAACAGAGAGAAATTACATCACTTTCCACGTGTTTTCAGAATGAGGTTCTGGATTGTAACTAAATGCTGAGCTCAGTATGAAGGATGACAAGCAGGCAAATATAATTAATCAAAGTTAGGGAAAACATCTGTTTTTGTGAGGTGATCTGAGGACTCAGAGGTACTTGAGTGTGTTTTTTTTTCATCCCTGAACTTTATTGTTTATCCTTCTTCTATATTATGCAATTTAGCATGTTACAATGTAAACACTGTAACCCAAAGATGCTCTCACAATTCATTAAAAGGACTAACAGCTCATCCATCCATCCATAAATGAGTTGTTTCAGCAGCAGTGTGACTGTCTACAAAGGGTTAAAGATGACCTCACATATGAAGGGTTTTGTGGACTGACTGGAAAAAAACGAGAGGTCTTAAAAGTCAGGCAGTTTGCACAGAGAGCAGCCATTGTTCTCTGGGCCTTTATATTCTCATTCGAGAGTGTCTGGTGCGACTCAGACGTCTTTATTGGCCCTTCATTTGAAGGCTGATAATGTGGTTACAGCGGAAACAGTGGAGACAAATTATAGCCCTTTGGAAGATTATGTTAGCCTCTGAATCAGCAAGAATTTGGTAAAACAACAGTGTTTAAAACATAAGAGCATTACAGGCCAAATAAACAGGCCGGTAATTGGACAATGGAAAGGTTTGTTTTGTTTCTTTTCCTCCTTAATTGTGTGAAAGCTCTGCTGGTCTCCGGTAACAGAGGAGGGGTAATTTCAGGCGTGATCAAATTAAACGATTACCCATCACCCCATGAGGGGACTGGGGAGTTATGGTATCAGTTTGCTGATAATGTTGGTGAGCAGACGGGTCATTTGACAGCATATGCAAAATCCAGTTGGTTAACTTTACTTAAAAACACATGCAACACTATCGCCCTAAAAACTAAGTAACCATGGCTTTATGACCTGAGTAAAATAAACAGATTTTTTTATTGTAGTCTATTTGTAGTTCAGAATAATTCAGTGTAAACTAGGGCTGAACGGTTTTAGAAAAAGATCTAATTGCGATTTTTCTGACGGATACAGCGATTTCAATTAGATTCACTATTTTCTTTGAATCATGCTTTAGTGAAGTTTTCACAATGTGCAGTAACATTTACAAACTTGACAAAACTACATCAAACTATTGAAACATAAAAAGCTTTTACTGTAATTCAAGGATGAAAATCAAAACTGCAGGTAAGAATTGTTTCAAACTTATAAATAAAAGTTCAATGTTTTAACATAAAAAGTAAATATTTTGAGAAAAAGAGAAAATTCTGAGACAAAATTCAAGATTTTAAGATGAAACTTCTTAAGTTTAAGAAATCAGTTTAACATTATGTAAAAAAAGGACAAACTTTCTCTTTTAAGGTCAAAATTTTAAGATGACAAAAGTCTAAGAACAAAAGTCTATGTTTTGAAATAAAGGCAGTTTTTGGAATAAAAAGTTGAAGTTTTGATATACAGAAAGTCAAAATTCTAAGATTTAAGTTGAAATGATGAGAAACAAATACAGAGGTAAAAGAAAATAAGAAATAAAAATAAGCTTTTTCAATAAGTTAATGAATTTTGACTCTTCTCATAACCTAACATCCATTCCTGCTTTTTCTGAACTGGACTTTTTAAATTGTATTTTTAGTTATAAAAACTGAAGAACAGAAAGAGCTATCTTTGACTCTTTACTTTTAAAAATGATGTAGTGCAAAATATCCTTAATTGTGTCAAGTTTGATAAAATAAAATCAACAACAATCCCAAGGAAAAAAGGATTTTTCCCAACAGTCTCACACCCAAGACACGTGTGTGAAACAGCTGATATAACAGATCCTGGGTCAGTCAGGAGCAGAAAAAAAATCGCGGCCTGAAATTGCGATTTCGATCAACAAACGATAAATCGTTCAGCCCTAGTGTGAACTGCTTAATAAATTCTGTTATATGTACTTGTGACTTAGCACTGACAAATTAATAGATGAAAGTTAAATGAATTATGGGTGTTTTCCATTGAACTTGTTTTGAAATAAACAAAAGCACTCTTTAATTTAAAAAAAAAGTTTATTAGCATTGTGCCTCTTGCAAATACACGACCATGCAACGACTGTGGACTATTTTGGGAAATGTCTGTTGCCAAGCCATGCCCAAGCAGGTTCAGCTATAATGGATAGCCTAGCTTGACATTTACAATCCCATTTAGTAGGCCTTCTTGTCCAAAGCAAGGTACAATACTGAGCAGTTGGGTGTTCGTCAGTGTTAATTATGTCAACTATCAGCGATTCTCCTATACTTTCATGCATCCTTTACACTGGCATTGCTATTAATACGTCCGCCAGTATTAATAGATACTGGTACTGCTCTGTTTTTCCTGTATCCATAAGCTTCATGGAAACATGCAGAAATACTGTCAAAAGAACACAGAGCATGAACAGAAGGCTTTGTCGATATTCAGATCCATATTTAATGTTGAGCATAAAGGGGCCATAAACGGGCCATGGTCGGATGCATGTAATCGCACTGGCTGTCTTGTCTGCGTGTGACTTCAGCAGGTCTCTGAACTTCTTTTCTGCTGTGGTAAAGAAGAATTATGACACTCGACCCAAAGACAAACTGATTTATTACGTTATTTCTTGTGCTATATTAAAATAGACTGCATTCCTTCCACTACAAAGCCATGTGTTGTTAATAGTTTATATAACTTGTACCTCTTGTTCTACGAAATTTGTGGTAATTGATGACATTTCATGAAGGTAACTATTTCAGACATCCCAAAGACTAATGGCAGTACTTTATCCCATTAATGGGCCTCAGTGAATGAAAGAGGAACATGGCCATGAGCACAAAACAATGTCTAATGCTGCAGTTAATTCCAGCTGACTGGATTACATTCAGCAGGATGTCATTCACGATAATATACATCAGAGCAGCCATGAAAAGTCATATGACGCCTGACTTGTCACTCCCTCTGTAGTACACTAACACTTAATGTTAAGTTCATGGTGAAACGTTTGCTTTGAAGAAACATCTTTACTCTCTCCAGATGCCCCTTCTTGTTTGAGTGTCTCTGATTACAGAGGAGATACGAGGTTTGGAGTAGACACAGAGACTGGGTGTGTCTGCACTCACTGTCAGACACATGGGAACAATTACAGTGTGTGGGGTATTGGCTCTTCTGTCTTTGTCTCTCTCTCTTTGTCTGACTGTGTCTCCTGTGCTGTCGCTCTAAGTTAGTGCTGAATTCTTTCTTTGCCTTCGACTGTATCTTAAGAAACAACCAGTCTGGAGCCGAAAATGAACTGACTCACCTTTCCCCTGCTCTTGCTTGGAAAACAAAGAAGGTTTTCGCTTTACTCTTCTTCCCCTATTCTTTCACTGTCATTTGTTTACTGAGTAAATTACGGCTTTGACTTTATTATGCTAACATTGGCAGTCAGAGCCAATGAAGAGTCACTTAAAAGGCTCCGTATCTGGCTCATTATTCAAGTTCTAAACCATAAACTTGTCCGATGATGTTACATGGTCAAGAAGAGACTCCACATAGGAAGTTTTTTCCAATCAACCCTGAGTTTGATCTATGACATCATAACAAAAACAACTGGTTTGAGTTTCTTCAGTTTTCTTAAATGCACCATATACCAAAGAAATGCAATAATAGAACAGGAAAGGGATGTTTAGGATAGCAGTAGGGGTGTCCTGATACAACCCCCTCCACTTCTGATATGATACCGATGTTGCAGCCTTGGGTATTGACCATAGACTGTATAATGAGTGGACGTAACGACGTTTGGCTCAATCTGAAGCTTCCAGCAGATGCCCCAACCCCTGGTGTCTGGCTGCAGTATAGGTCATAAGCCCCGCCCCCTGGTGTCTGGCTGCAGTATAGGTCATAAGCCCCGCCTCCCCATGTATTCCAGATATGAGCCGGGAAAACTTAAAAAAATTACGATACCTCGTAGAAACGTTTCTCTCATCTTTACGCTAAGGTAGTATGACGATGTCATTTGGGTGCATGGTGTTCGGGTGGTTTTTTTTCTGAGAAGTTAGTTTCTCATTAGTTATTGGACGTTAAAAACCGCGATCTAAGTTTCGTTTTACGATAGTTGACAGCTGTCGTTTGTGAGTAGTTTTTATCGGGGATATAAGAAACTTCAGGAAAGAGCCAAAAGGAGACTAAACCTTCTGAAGAAGAAGAAATAAATATTTATATTTCTCTTTTTTACTTGGCTCCACCGGAAATTCTCTACTGCGCAGACTCTGACTGCACAATGGCGGCTAGAGAAACGGCTTTTTTTGGCTTCAAAAACGTAGAACGGTGACAGGCGGAAGCACGCTGTCCATTCTATATACAGTCATTGGTATTGACCAATACAAGTATTGATCCAATACAATATCAGCACAAATGGTGTGATGTTTAGCCCTGGGTGAACATTCAAAGTTGAATTGTAATAAACTTCCCAAGTTCTATGTAACTTGTGCATGACAAGTTTTACACTCAGCTGCAATGTCTCTTTTTGAGACTTAAATGAAAAATACTGCCACATAGCACTTTCTGCGACCTCTTCTTTTTTTGTTTTAAAGATCCTGTCAATTCACCATGAGTCTCTTTTCTATATTTCCTTTTAATTCTCCCTGCTATTCATCTTTGCACTCCACTTTCAGCATCAAATTCAAACGAGTCAAGTGCAATGGGATCCCACTTCAAAGTGGTCCGGCTGAATACACTTTAAGTTCCTATTAGAGCGGAACGATTTATCGTTTTCTGATCAAAATCATGATTCCAGATATCGTGATCATGTGATCGTCAAAGTAGGGATTTTTTTTTTCTTCTACTGACTGACCCAGGATCTGTTCTGTCAGCTGTTTTTCACTCGTGTGTCGTGGATGTAAAACTGTTGGAAAAAATCTTATTTTCATTGGTCAAGGACTTTAAAGATTCTACATGCACGATTTTTTTTAAAATTTTGAATCTTTGTCTCAAAATTTCATCTTTTAATCTCACAACGTCGACTATTTACAAAAAAAAAGACTTTTTATCGCACAACTTCCCCTTTCTAGCTCAAAATTTTGTCTCTTAATCTCATAACTTACCCTTTGACTCAAAATTCTGACTTAAATATCTCAATACTTCAGCTTTTTGTTTCTAAAATTTGACTTTTCGTCTCATAACCGCAACTATTTGTTTCAAAACTTTGTCTCTTAATCTAATAACTTTGACTTTTCAGCTCAAATTTTGTTTTTTTGGCAAAGTTTTTGTCTTTTTAATCTCAGAATTTTGACGAATATATCTCAATATTTGGACGATATTATCTCGAAATATTGACTTTTTTAATCAATTTTGCTTTTTTATCTCTCAAGATTTTCTTTCAGCTAGAAACTTGACTTTCTAATAAAAAAAAAATCTTTTTATCTCAACAAATGACCTTTTTCCCCAAATGTCAACTTAAATTCCTCAAAGTTTTGACCATTAGATCAAATATTAACTTTTATCTTTTAAAATTTTTTATTTTAATATCTTAAAATTTGGACTATTATATCAAAATAATGACTTTTTGATGCAAAATTGTTAATAAATACATTTAAATACATCTTATCTTCAGTTTTCATCCCTCCATTAGAGCAATAACTTTTGATGATTTAATGGTTTGATGTAATTTTCTGTCAAGTTTGTAAATGTTATTGTTTATTGTAAAAACTTCACTGAAGCTTGATTTGAAGAAAATCATGAATCGAATTGAAATCGCAATATCTGACAGAAAAATTGCAATTAGATCTTTTTCTAAAATCATTCAGCCCTTGTTCCTATGGAAGATGAGGTTGACATCAGATTTAAAGATTTGTCACAGAGGTAGGTCTCCCTGAAATAAAGATAGTTCACATGGATCTGCTCAGTAGGAAAAACAAATGTCAAACAGTTATTTTCCGACCAGCTGTGAATCAGTTGACTTGAACTCATCTGTGAAACATGTGTCGCTCATCTGTCGAACATTCATCACGTTTCCTTTTTCTTTTCATTTCCTGACTAGAAGCTGTCAGAATCTGGGCTCTGGTGCCACTGTGGCACTTTTCATTGTTGATTAAACCCATTATCTCCTCCTGCTGTTGAATTTCAATGAGGTTTTCTGTAGAAGCTTTTAACTCTCAGTCTTTTCAGCTGGCTGTCTCAATCTAGATCAAACTGTCAAGAAGAGATGTTATCAATAAGTTTTCCATCCTTTTTCTCCTCTCCAGAAACGCCTCACCCACTTAAGTGATTTGACTCTGTGCAAAGTTAACGTCGCAACTCGCTTTTATGGCAACAACACCTTTCTGGCTCCTGACTACATACACTGAGGCCGTCCATTGAAAGTAATAGAAAATATTTGGCACAAGTCCTCGTCTTTCCCATCACCTCTTTATCACCTCACCTCACATTACACGGCTCCTCGTCCCTCACTCTGTTTGTTTTGGCTCAATTCAGCTCATTGTTTCTCTCCAGAGGACGTTTGGTCAGAGCTTGCTCGCCCTCATTTAGATTTCTTTGAAAACTTGCTTGAGAAAGGACATGATTTTATTGAAAAGGGGATGAGGATTAGAAGCATCTGGAGAAGAAAAGAAACTATGAACTTCAAGAAATAGTCAGGAAAAGTCTTCAAGTCTCTTTGGAGAGGAAAGGTTTTTGTTTCATACTATAAACCAGTGGTTCCCAACCTTTTCTGACTCAGGGCCTTCTTTTAAGTCTTAAAAATCTTCGCAGCCCACCTCCAACCCTATAAATTTAGAAGCCATGCGATGCTAACATCACCTTGATTCTCATGTCTCGTTGAAAATGTACGGAAAATCATTGGTTTGCGTTCTTTAGATTCTGAAAAAACTAAATATTCTATGTTTTTTCTACTTTCATCAAGCCCTAAATGATGAATCCACACCATATATTTGCATTTCAAAAATCTTCTGAGTTTAGGCTTGACTCAGTGGTTCAAAATGAGACCACAGTGAGTTAAAAATGTGATGGAAGCAAAAAAAATGACCAGAAACTATGTGGTATCCCTGGACTGAGTTTTTACATTTAAATCATTTTTCTGTATGTTTTTATCTTTATGTAAACACCCCTCCAACATACATACACAGACACGTTCAAACTAAAATCAAACTACTTTGGAAACAATTTGGGGCCCACCTGCAACACCTTTGCGGCCCACCAGGGGGCCACAACCCACAGGTTGGGAATCACTGCTATAAACAAACAAAACGGCAGGATTGCTTCACACCAGTCAAACTTTTGGTGACCTACATATCTGCATCCTCTCGCCAAAGTGTGGTTCACAAAATATTCCCTTGGGGTAGAAGAACTATTACGAATGTATGTGTCGCATTTTGTAGTTGAAGTGAAATCACATACTATTATACACACACTTGTTTCTCATTTGTTGTAGAGAAAGTTTTTAAATGCTGAGGAACACTTCCTTCACTATACTTTGTAAATAAAGAAGCCCACTGATTAGAGCTGAACGGCTTTAGAAAAAGATCTAATTGCAATTTTTCTGGCAGATACAGCGATTTCAATTTGATTCACGATTTTCTTTAATCAAACTCTAGTGAAGTTTTCACAATGTACAGTAACATTTACAAACTTGACAGAAAATTACATCAAACCATTGAAACATTAAAAGGTCAATATTTTAATATGAAAAGTGGAAATTTTGAGAAATAAAGATAAAATTCTTATACAAAAAGTCCATAACTTCCAGAGTTTAAGAAATCAATTTAACATAATGTGAAAACAGTCCAAACTCTCTCATTTGAGTTCAAAATTTTAAGACGTCAAAGGTCTAAGATAAAAAGTCTACGCTTTGAAATAAAGGCAATGTTTGAGATAAAAAGTTGAAATTTTGATATAAAAAGTCAAAACTCTAAGATTTAAGTCAAAATAATAAGAAATAAATACAAATTATAGGATAAAAGGCAAAAAAAAAAAATTAAAAGATTTTGAGATAAATTGTCAAACTTTGACTTTTCTATTACTATTCTTGTTATTTCTAAACCAGACTTTTTAAATTGTATTTTTAGTTATAAAAACCAAAGAACAAAAGAGCTTTCTTTGACTCTTAACGATTAAAAATGATCCTCAATGGTGTCAAGTTAAATAAAATAAAATACAAAACAACTAAAAACAAAAAGAAGGATTTTTCCCAACAGTCTCACACTCAAGACAGGTGTGTGTGTGTGTGTGAAACAGCTGATATAACAGATCCTGGGTCAGTCAGGAGCAAAATAAAAAATTGCAGCTTTAGCGATCACATGATCATGATGTTTGAAATTGGGATTTCGATCAGAAAACGATAAATCGTTCAGCCCTACCACTGATGCCTGTCAGTGGATTGCTATCTTGAAAGAGAAAGAAAATGAAAACCAAGAAAAATATTTTTGAAAAGGCGAAAAAACCCGACCCACTCATATTTAAAAATATGAAACCAGAAGTGTTCCACTATGTCAGTGGTGCTAACAACCTTTTTTTCTGAAGCAGCAGCAGCAGATGAAACCGAGGGGGAAAAACCATACCATCTGCTCAGGACATTCCTAATCATTGGCAGGCCTTTCTTTATTGGCCGAATTCCTCCAGGAACTGCTGATTTGTAAAAACGTGCGCCCTCCCTCTCCAGCCTCAGCTATCCTTGCGTCGCGTGTGTGTGTTTAACGTGATGTACATGTTTGCGTGCGTGTTAGTGGAAATGCTTCGTGTGCTAATAAGTTTTAATTGCTTGTGTGGTTTCAGATGGAATTGTTGGATAAATTCCCGGTGGAAGGAGGCCAGAAAGACCCCAAACGCAGGATCATTCCATTCTTACCAGGTGGGAGTTAAACACATGTTCACCCTGAGGCACTTTAACACACACACACACACACACACACACAAAGCACACATGGAAAGCGTGGCAGTGAAAATGCCCAACATTTGCTGGTTATGCCTCATGAAATACGCCAATTTGCTCAACTGATGTCAACATCTTTGCTGGACTTAAGCTGGGACAAAATAAACCAAAGGCACCATCTTGGGATTCTTGAGATTATGATTGGTTGCTAAAATTTTATTCATAAACTAATCTCGACTGAACATATTGTAAACGATCACGATGATATGAGACGCTTCTACAGATGTGTACACACTCACATGTAAACTCATGGATTTTCCTTTGAGTCACTCTGACTGGATTGTTATGTCTTCATCTCCGGTGGAAAAGCAACATCTTTGCATTTCATCCTTAAACTGTTGACACGTAAACGGTCACTGAGTATAGAAAAAAAAATTTCATACCAAACACAAACCACTAACTTCTAGCCACTTGCTGTGAGAGAGTCTTAAAGAGTCTTTTCAAACTGTTCAGCTCTCTAAAGGTGTATCACTTTTCTCCCTAAATGCACAGTAATGACTCCATAAAAGGGAAACAATCTGTTACAAAATAGCCCTATTCAACCGGTCTGCTTCACTTTGTATCCCAGCATGCTTTGTACAGCGAGTTATTTATTTGCTTGCTTCTATGAGCACCACCTCCTGGGTGAAATACCACAGCACAGTCTTCTGTACATAGTTTTATTGTAGTTTGGAGCCTCGACTGTTAGCTGTTTTGACATAACGACCCTCAACACTGGAACCATAAAACTAAAAGGTTACCCTGTACAAGATTGGTTATGGGCTGTTTTAGGGGGGTTTGGCTGCACCTTCGTCCTGGCTGAGTCATCATCTTGTATAAAAAACCTAACCGGCCAAGACTTTGCATTCCTCTCCCTAGCTGTCATCATTTTGTTGCAGGATCATTTCTTTGGCATAAGAGCTTTGGAAATCCTCGACTAACCTTTTGTGAAAGTTAGAAATCAAGATCAGCTGAAAGTTTTCCTTTATGAGAGTTAGAGTTAAGAAGGCCTCACCCAAATACCCCACCCTCGTCTTCTTTTTCGCCTGAGTGGGGGATAGGATATTTTTCGTGGCCTTCAAGGTCTGGAACTCATTGAGAGAATACACACGAAAACACACACGCACACTAAGACTCTTTGATGAACTCTTGGGAGGAGGAGGGGAAGAAGGAAGAGAGATAGAGAAACACTGCTTTGTATCCCGTGCCTGAAAAGCATACTGACTGTAGATACTGTTTCAGATCACGTCTACATTAAACTTCGTCTATTTCCTTCCCTTCCTCCATTTACTGTCAGACACTGAGACACTATATGTTCCCCTCAAAGCTCTACCTGCCCCCACAGAAGCCTTGAATGAGGCTTTTACATCTGTTTTGTATGGAAGCCCATTTTCACCAGTTAAAAAATAGAAATGATAACTTGGCTTTGTTGAGATTTGTTTGTTTGTTTGGCCCATATAAAGTAAAAAGTCTGAGATATAAAGTCAAATTTTTTACATAATAAAGTCAAATTTTTAGAAAAATAAAGTTGAAGTTTGGAGATTGTAAATTTCTAAGATAAAGCATCAAGATTATTATTTAAAAAAGAGTCAAAGTATTGAGATAAAAAATTAAATTTTAAGAAAAAGTTCTAATAATAGCAAAAGTCTAATTTTGAGAAAAAAAAGGTTGAAATTCTGAAATGAAAGTTGAATTTTCAAGAGAAAAAGTTAAACTCTTGGATAAAAAGTTAGATTTTTTTTTTTGTTAGATATGTAAAATTAAAGATAAGAATTCTATGTAAAAGGTAAAATTTGAGGGTAAAACCTCACAATTCTGGGACAAAAATGTAAAATTGTGATGTTAAAGGTTAAAGTTGGAGAAAAATGGTCAAAATCAAGACATAAAGTGAAAATGATGGGATAAAAAAAAAGTCCAAATGGTGAGATAAACGTCAAAATTTTGAGAAAGACAGTGAAATTCTGAGATGAAACGTTGAATTTATGAGATTAAAAGGTTAGAAGCTGAAATAAAAAGCTGAAATTTTAAGATAAAGAGTCAAAATTTCAACAGTTTTGAGGTTAGTCAAATTTTCTGGACAGAAAGTAAAAATTTTTAAGATAAAAAGTGGAAAAAGAAAAAGTCAAAATTCTGAGATAAAAAAAACTGAAAATTTTGACTTTTTCTCTCATATTTCTCAACCTCTTCTTCCTCAAAATTGTGATTTAGTATATGTAAATAAATCTCAACAAATCCAGTTTTTTGATTTTCATATGTTTAACTAGCAGAAGTGGGGTTTTATAGTTTCCAATGAAAGAAAGTGACACTTGGACACTAAGAGTTAAATACTGGTTGGGCTCTTTTTAGCTCACTGGAGGAAAGCCAAGAGGAGCTGTTTGTTTTGGTGGCACCGTAGTAATCTCTCAGTATGTTCCTCTGTGGCTGCACACATGTAGAAAAGGCTGTTGCTTGTCTCAGATCATAGATTAGGTCATGCGCTCTCTTTGAATCCAAGAGTAAGTCCCTGCTAACATATGCCTGATTTGAAAAAGAACACCTCCTGACAGCCAAGAAAGTCTTCCACTTACATTGCAAAAGTCTGGACCGTGGGCTGAGGAGTTTCTAACAAGGCAAGGAAGTGGTTTTCCCTCCTTGGCTTGGTTTGTACAAGGCCCCAAGCTGCACTTTTTTAAACCCTTTGGTATCTCTGCATCAGCAAAGTGTCTTCAAGTGTGCTGAGGGCAAAGTTTCTGCTGTGTTTAGAAAGGTGAACACACAAAAATCCATCATTTCAGAATCCAAGATGAGGTTCTGGAAATTCCCCAAACTTTGCAGTATAGACATATAATCTGTTCATTTGATGTCTGAACCTTTAAAAGGGTTGAGTTAGATAAAAATGGTGAATTTGACCTGCTGACCTAAGCGCTCTGACAGATGGTTTGAAGACAAAGTCAGCACAGCCTTTGAAGACAAGCTGATATGCTCTTGACTTTGAGTAACTACTAAAAGGGAGATATCTTCAGGGTCATAGCATGATAAAAGACGCAAATTTCTCCAAAGTGAAGTTGAGGACGCAGTTTTGTTTGACTTATTCCGCTCTGTCTCTCATGATATATATAAATATTTGGCTCTGTTTTAGTCTCTCTGCCAGTCACAGTTGGAGGCGCAGTATGTCGGGTAGGTCAAATATGTTTCTGTGAAACCGAATAACACATTCCACCAGCCGGTCCTCAGGGAAGGGCAGAAAAGCACAAAATAGCTCGCCAGTTACCATGACCTTGTTGCTTATGCCTCATTCATATCACGTCTTTGTCTGCAGGGGAAAGCAATCACTGCTCTTGTCTCCTGTCTGCTTGAACGGGCTGCACCAGGAGCAGACTTGTCTTCTGTGGTTTGTCTACGCTGACTCAGCAAGCTACTTAAAAACACAGCAATTACAACAAACGCACCGCTCAGTCTTGTACGTTTTAACTTTGGAGTCACCTGTGTTGTTGAAGTGTTTTGTTAAAGCATTTGAAGTCAGTCATTTCAGACAAGCCGGAGTGAGGTAACAAGTCCTCAAACAATGATTAAGCAGAGTTTAAAAATTGACAAGTTTCAGGTTATTTCAGATATTTGTGAACCGGTTTTCAAGTTTTACAGCAGCTGTGACCAAATCAAGAAGATTTTTTCACCTAAAATATGTAAAAATTTAGAGCAACTTTCCCAAAGATCATTGATTTAGCCCCATTTCCATAAAGCAATCCAGTTCTGTTCATCTTGGTGAGGCATGCGCTTTGTGGCGTTTCCTTTGACTAAAATTGGGACAGATCCCCAAACTGCTGGATGTCCATCATTACTCTTTGGTTCATGTGCCATGTTTTTCTTCTTTGTTGGGTTTATTATGTGGAGAACCAAAGGATTTCAATGTGGGCCTTCACACACACACACACACACACACACTCTCTTGTCACAGTTGTGCCGATATAGCCAACACACACCATTGTGCATTACTACAGAAACTGCAGCATTATGTCACTCAGACACCAGATGCAGGCAGATGCATTACCCAACTTAATGTGGTCGAATTGAAACTTTTTTAGTATATGTCCAAAAACGCCTGTTTGTGGACCTGTCACAATAACAAATTTTGCTGGACGATAAATTGTCCCAGAAATTATTTCAATAAACGATAATATTGCCCTTTTGATACCATTTTCAACTTGTATAATAATAATGGTATAATAGTGCAAGTACACCCTTTTAAAGATAAACAACCTTTCATTTCTGAAGAATATTCAAAATTGGAATTATATTGTGAAAAAAGACATGGTAAATATCCAAAATAAATAATCAACACAACCAAAAACAATTAACAAAATGGACTGTCTGTCTCTGTTAACAAAAAATGCACTTGAATAAAAACCACACAAAACTGAAACAATAAATAAATTATAATGTCTGTGTAAACAAAATTGCACTATATATTAAACATTAGACTCAGAGACTAAGATATTCAAGAAGCAAAACTGTCAATCCAGTTAGGACCTTTGTAAACAAAAAATGCACTTGAATAAAAACCACACACAACCAAAAGCAAAATATAAAATAGACCATGTTGCTGTTAAGAAAAAAAAACTCCCACAGATACAGCGAAGTTAACTCATTATCCAGCGTCTTGGGTGAATAAAAAAATTATCGAGCCACGCAAACTTATCAAGCTCATTTCTAAATATCGTGCAATTTATAGATTTATTGATTCTTGTGACAGGCCTACCTGTTTGATAACGATCTCCTGGTTGTTCACTCTGTTTAAATGGGAAAAGCCTTTGTTTCAAATCTTTTAGGAGTCTAGTATCTGAGCACTGAGATAACAAGTGTCCCAGTTTTGTGATTTAAGTTTCCAAGAATCCATGGCTTTAGTGTTATGTAAGGTCTTTAGCTACCTAGAAACCTTCCAAAGAGCCAAAAATTTGGTGAAGAAATAGGAGGAGCCCATGTGTGGTGGGTCCAGTGATTAAGAGGGGAATGCTGAGACGTCTTACTCAGTGTGAGGTGCTGTACAAGAAGCCTCTGTGTTCCTTGTCTCTTTCCTAGATCTACATCACTCACTCTCCCCAGGAAACAAAAGTTGTTTGATAGTTCTGGTCAATGCTGGCTCTGAGGTTCGCCATAAAGTCCTTCCTGCGTCAGCCAAAGGCTCCAGGGCAGCAGCTTTCCCTCCCTCACCCCTCCCTCCCTCCTTCCCTAAACAAGCCCTTTTCGAAGCTGCACCCATGAGCTGCCGTGCATACAGAGTGGGCAGTGTTGAGTCAGTGCTTCTCTCCTGACCCTTGAGAGCTTTGGAAAACCGTCAAGAAAGCTTTCTGTTTGAGGAGAGACAGACAGAGAGAGAGAGAGAGAGAGAGTGGAGGACTGTCATCCTCCAGAGGGCCGGCTTTCAAATCTCTTCTGTTTTTTGTGCGTCGTCCAGACAGTGTGTCCTCCCGACTGCTCCGGCAAGATGCTGCCAACACCTTCGAGATTTGGAACGTCTGCTTAGATTCTTCATCCAGTTAATCTCCTTTTTAATAGTCTCCTTCATGTAGTGTGCTTTTCTCCTCTGAGCCGATGAGGTGGGAAAGTTGGCCTATCAGAACACACTAACTTTCAATATTTCCTGCAAGACTTAAAAGCTCTGTGGAGGTTGTTTTGCCCATTGTACTAAATTGTGAAGTTGGTCAAGGTTAAAATGATAAGCTGAAGGAAATTAATAATTTCATGAATTGGAAAATCCATTTAAGATGTACATAGGAACCGTACAGGACAAGCATTTGGATGAGACAAAATTTTGGTAGCCCATCATGTCATATTTCAAGTATGGGACAAGACCATTACCTGGCACCTGGACCATCCTCTGAGGACCTCAATTTTTTTTCCCCAAATTCATGAAAAAGAGTTCCAAAAGTTAATGTGACTTTATGTAGCTTAAAGTCAAGCCACCAGCAAAATTATTATACCTTGTCTAATCTTGCTGCTTCTCCTGCAAACTTTTTTTTACACCCAAGCTCCTCCTCTCATACTGTGTCTTAGGCGAGAGGGGGTAGGCGCAGAGTGGGCATGAGCAAAATGAGTGAGAGGAGCACACTGAAACTGAAGAGAGACTCAAGAGAAACTGAAACTTGACTGTGGTTACAGATATGACTAATCAAAGTTATTTGTGAAAAGTTCTATCTGTAAACATACCAAATCATCATAAATAAATGTGACAGATATATTTTTTCCACTTCATGACACATTTTTTGACTGATGTGACTTATACTCCAGTCTGACTCATAGTCCGGAAAATACTGTAGATGTCTGGATATTTCCTGCCATATGTGCTTACACACTGCTATTTTAAGGCAGGATATTTATGCCCCTGTAATGTCTCATCTGTATTATTTAATGCACAGAGATGGAAAGGTTGAGTGGCATTGTTCTGCCTGGTGGAATCGTGGAAAGACTGTGGCAATATAAAGAGACGAGAGTTCGGGGTTTTCTAATATTTGAGTACATTTCCACTGATTAAAACTTTTAGAGCTAATATGACTGTTATCCCATCTTAAAATGTTATATTTCAAGCGTTTTTACTCACTCCTGTTTGTCATTGTGCTAAGGGAAATCCAAAAACTGTCTCTTTTTGTCATTAAATAACAAAAAAAAACATCCATCCTAACCAAGCGGCAACCTCCGGTCTGAAAAAATGAGACAACACGGAAGCGCTAAAAAGCTGCTGTTCCTCTAGTGACCGCTTGAGGAAGTCCTGTACAAGTGGACGGGAAAAAGGCCGTTTTCAGAGCCCAAATTAGCGTATTTAAAGCCTGGTACAAACTCCGTCTCCCGTCTGGATCGCTAATTTCACTTACGGCACACACTGTGAGGGGGAGGAATTTTTTTGTAACTCGGCCGTTTGGAAGATATTAGGATCGAGAGCTTGCCCAATCAGAGCCACAGCTCAGATCACGTGACTGATGGGCGCCTAATAGCTGTGAGTTTGGGCACTCGTCACTCGTCCCATTTCCAATATGGCTGCAGTAACAGACGGGTGACGTCAAGGAAACTACGTCCATGTTTTATACAGTCTATGATCCTAACACAGCAACTTCCCAAATGACAGTAGAGAGCATGACTGCAAGTTGCTGGTAAAACAGGTGTGGTACTAAGATTTAGAAACGCTGTTTTCAACCTTGTTAGTGCCAAAATCATTCAGTACTGCATTTATGTAACAGTGTTTTTGTTAACACATGTTGTATGTTTTGCTGACTTTGTATAAAGCTGATGAAGGAAGTGGAGTCAACAGAACAAAGCCTTGCACACTCACAGTCTGAGGGAAACACAAAGACGTGTAGTGGACCAGCCTGACTCGCCTGCAGTGGGTTGAATGCAACAATTTCCACTGGACAGATTCATGTTTCAGGAAACCTGCTGTGCTTCACTATAAACAAATATGATGACCTCTTGACGGAGGTGATTCCAACTTTCTGAAAACACTATCTTTTTGTGTTCAGGATGTTATCACAGCTGCTTAGTTTCTCTGTTTTCACTCTCTCAGTCTATTTGAATATATTGGAGACATTTCACAGCTGAAACAAGACTGAAATGAATGTTAGCTCTGAACAGTTCTGCATACCATTATGCTAAGAAAGTGTTTTTAGAGGCCTATTTGTAGCCATTTCTTGTTATTGCTGCGGCGAACCAGGCTCGTCTGTGCCTGTGGTTATTTGTGCCTGGAGATAAGAGCAGGGGAGTCGGATTTTTCATGTCATACAGACATCATTTGCTTTCCTCAAATCATTTATTCATGACTTGGAAAGGCCAGCTTTTCACCTAGCTCCTCAGCTGGCTCATTGTGCTGTCACTATTATTGATGCAGAGACTGTATTATGTCTGCATTCTAATTCACAAACACTTTTTTGGAGCAGCCACCCTTTGTCCTTTTTGTCCTTTACAAGACTGTTACCATTTGCACAATTGTTAAGTTTTTCTTCCCTGTTCTCTAACTCTGATTCTCTTCCTTTGTACCAGGAAAGATCCTGTTCAGGAGGAGCCACATCAGGGATGTTGCCATGAAGAGACTCAGGCCTATAAATGAGTACTGCCGGGTAAGTTTGTTAAACAGTTTAGGATAACTTTAAACTACAAAAACAGCAGTTTGGGAGAACTCAGGTCTTTGGTAGAAAGTGAGAATATCAAGTCCAGCAGCCAGAGGAAAAAAAAAATGTCCCACCCATGTTGAATCAACTAAGGCATGAACAGGAAAATGGAAAATAACATTTCATGCCATCTGTGTGTATATGAGCAACACAACTTCATTTTCCTGTCAGGAACTCCAGATTAAACTGAGCCACCTAACATGTGAGGACTTCTTTGTGGCTAAGTAGATGGCAAATTCTTATTTTCCCCTTTTCAAAGAACCCACGATACGGCGGATTGTCTCTGTCAGATATCACAGCTGTGGTAAGTCACACAGGTTTATGAGCTTCTGGAGTGACTCATTTCCTCGTCCGATGTCGCCAAACTAACAAGTAAGGAAACAATCTGAAGACAATACAAAAGGAGCACTATTTATTTATCACAGCCGAACACAGGACTACAAAGATTGAGAAAAAAACAGTGTCTTGTTAGAATGAGGCTAAGGTTAGCAGAGCTAGCCCCACCAGCCTTCAACAGATTCCAGAGAATGAGACAGAGAACCAGGAAACCATTAACCTCACAATGTGAACTAAGTGCTACAGACTGGTGCTTTGCAAACGCCAACTCTTCACTGGGCCAGAGCAAAGCATTGACTATGTCAGGGGCCAGGGGCGGGGTTACCATGAGCAACAATCAGCTGTTGAAAATAGCCGTTTTTAAGAAGAAAAGCTGTCAAGTGAGTTGTCTGTTGTTTTGTTGGTGTTTCTTCATGTAAAACTTGGAATGGTGAAGTTGGAGCAGAAAAGTATTACCTCTTTCATAGATCAGGTCAACACCTTGTTCGTTTATTCAACAGACTAAATAGCCTTATGTTATTCATCTCATTTACATGACAAGATCATTTATTTTTTATTTTATTTTATTTTTTAAAGATATTTTTTGGGCTTTCCTGCCTTTAATTGGATAGCGGAGGACAGTGGATAGAGCATGAAAGGGGGTAGAGAGTGGGGAATAACATGCAGGAAACAGGCCACAGGTGGGAATCAAACCCGGGCCACCAGCTTGAGGGCGAACCTCATGGTGCGCAGCCATATCCACCAGGCCATCTGCGCCCCGACAAGATCATTTCTGCCTCATCTTCATGTGTTCACAATTCTCCCCTGCTCTCTGTATAGTACACGGCATAGTTCCGCCCCGATGCACGCAGTCACACAGACCCACACTGAGGAGCACACTCCATATAGCGGACAGAGAGCTGAGAAAACCACCAAAAGAAACACAGAAAAAATGTTTTTGTGCTCACAGGGCCATTTGCATGAAAATGGCATCACTGTACACTGTATTACCCCAAAGCTCCAAACCAAGGAAAACACTGAAACAGTCATTTATAGAGAGCTACTAATGTTTTACAGTGATAGAATGACATGGCTCCAACTTGGCTCCTTGCAGATGGAAAGCCAAACCAATTCCCAGAAAGAATGGGTTATTACCAACTAAGCACTAGCACCTGACGAGAACAAGTGGAAAAGAATAAAAAGTAGAAAAACAGTTCATCAAACACGGCTCTACTAGAGCTTTCTGCCCAGTAAAGGTTGGGGCTAACTTTCTAAATGCTGCTTAAATCTGTGGTCATAGAGGATTAAATACAAAAAAAACTTATTATCTTGTTTTGACGTTGGATCTTTGTTGATTATATCAGTCAGACATTCGCAGGTCTTGATCTGTTAAAGGAGAATTTCTCTCAAGGGATGCATGGTGTAAAGGAAGGTGAGAGAGGCAGATATTATTTCACCTCGTAAACGCACAGTCAGCTGCTTCTAATGTGCCCTGTGTGTTTAACATGCTGCCAGATGGAAAGACAGCCAGAGTACAGGTGTGTAATGATTTGAAGGTGTTGTCTTTTTTACCATTTAAAGCACTGCCTCCTTTATTTGAACAGATGAAGTGAAAAATCTATAAATTTCTGACCCTTTTACGTGGCTTTTTACCAAAGAGATTAATCACTTAGCGTCAAAGGGAAAAATGTAAACTGTACAACCCTGAGCTCTGCTGTAGCAGAACAGCAACCATAAAACTGCCAATAGCAAACAGCTAATTGCTACAATTTGACAGAAATGTAGCTACATGAGCTAAAGAAATATATTATGATTGATGTTCAGCCTCCAAGCAACAGGACACAGATTTAGCTCTCGAAGAGAACACAAAGGGAGAGTTTCAACATTTCCATTTCTCTGAGCGGGGCTGCCAACTGTTGTTCCGAAGTAACTAAGGAGTGGGTCTGTTTTGCAAGAAGGGGTCATTATATTTGATGATGGGACAAATGAATATTTTGCACACAGAATCACGTGATTGAGCCGCAAACATGTGCCATGACACTCAAAACATCAGAGGAGAAGCTGATGTTTTATCTTGTGTTGTGGTTCTGGTGCTGAGCTTGCTCCAGTCAGCACATCCACAACCCATCGCTCTTGTTTTTGTTCAGTCTTGCTTCAAACCTTAAAACCACTTTTCTCTGTTTCTGTGAGAGGTGAAATTTGAGGATGTTTTTACAAGTTAGTTCTGACGAAGCTCTTTCTCATGCTTAAAACGGATTACTCATTCTCTTTGTGTGTTCAGCAGCCTCCGAACAACATCGCAGTACAAAAAGATTTTGGTGCCCGTGGCCTTATTTGACACTTTTCAAACGAACGAGCGAAAAGAAGAGTGAAATCTTTGATGAATGTTTTTCGAGGAGAGGCTGTTGATTCTACAGCTCGACTCCACCAAGTGTCGTCTGGGGATAAAGGAATGTACAGCTGGTGTAGGCAGCAACATCTTTAACCACTTATGTGAAAAATAGGAGTTTGGGGGAGGAATGGGTCGTGTTGTTGGTGTGCTTCTCTGGGTGTGGAAGTTTTCATCGCACACAGTTGAAAACACAGCAGGTCAGATCTGCATGTTTCTACTGTTTTTAATACTGGCTTTGAGGGAAATGTTCACAACAAATCTGAACTCCGACTGCAAGCATAAAATTAGCATTTTTTATCCACCCCCACATGTTTTCAGGTTGACTGGGTGAAACTCGATGTTTTTCTTAAGGAAGAGCTGAGTCAGCCCTTGTGTTGTGTAAAGCTGAGGCTTTGACCTGACTCATATGGAATTTCCCTGGTTGTAAAGGAACATGTCTTTTTGGAAGTCAGGAAACACAGTTAAATAAAAAGAAAGAAGGTGGGGGGGACACATAGATTAAGATTGTTGTTTGTTCAATCCTGCATATACCACCGAGCAGAAAAAAGCAACTAGATGCACGATGTTCATTCCAAAGAGTGTCCGTTGACATGTTGCTTTCATCAGCAAATGCACTGAGATTTTGCATAAGTGTCTTAAACTTGCATGCATACAGCCTTTTTAAAATGAGGTCATCTGTTCTGCAGCCCACTACAGGGAAATTTAGATAATGCTAACTTTTCAACAAGCAATCCTGGATATAAAACAACCCCCCTTTTCCAAGACAGATTTTTGGGTAAAGGACTCCTAGATGACACAATCTTTTGTAATCCAGAAGAAAATATTATTTGAAAATTCTTTGAAAATAAGGCGACTTAACTTCCCTAAAAAGGATTTTCTGGGAAAAATTTTCATCTTATATTCAGAACAATACAGTAGTACTATAAATGAATCCTAAGGTGAATTTAGAACCAAATTTCGTTAATAAGCCACTATGGACAGTCCCAGAAATCAGTAACTAAGTGAGGCCATCACCTAAAATGCATAATAAGCATGTAATTGTCATGGATGCTGGAGGAAAGAGGAATAACATCTGTATAACTTTCCAGGAGTTAAAATGTTATATTTAGTATATGCAGGGTGTGTTGTTTACACGTACATAAGAATAGATTAGACCTCTTGAACGTGCCTGTGAAGTGGGTGGGGTTTGTCACCTTATCAATCATCTGCATCATTCCTGATAGTGTTTTGCCAGGACATGTACGGGTTGTCTGTGAGTTACCTACTGAAGGTCTAAATAATTATTTATTTTGATAACATACAATTGATAACCCTGCGGTGAATATATGTTTATGTTGCAGGTTTACAACCTAGTAAGAGCCTCTATGTACGTTATTTGTGTGAGTAAAATAAACGAAAAACGGAAAAGAAGGCCCGAGTTGTATTCTTCGTGCTTGTCCTGGAAACCCTTTCCAGAGGGGAGTTACCAAGCTACTAAAAGTGTTCTGGTAAAAATCTGGACAACATCGGATAAACAAACACCGTAAATATGTCTAGAAGTTCACACAGGTGAGTGTTTTAGAGAGAGGGGGGCCCACGGCAGCACCTGCTGCTTGTTGAGAAGAGTAAGATCATGCTTTCATGTCTGAGTCTCAAAAAAGTTGTTAGATCCATCTAGAGGAGTCTGAAAGGTCACTAAATTTAGCAACAAAGTTGATAAGTTGCTTGCAACACAGTGTTATCCAGCACTTTCTTACCCCTGTCATCGTCGCTCACACTGAATCCAAAGTGTCCCCATACAGCAGAACCAGACAACGACACAGGCACATCCTCAAATTCTGACTGTTTCTCTTCTCTGCTCTCTATGTCCTTTGCCTCGTGCTGCGCATGCGTGTGATAGAAACCACACACATGCCCCAGACTGAGCAGTTACATAAAGGGAAAAAAAAATATTTTGATCCGAACGACACGTGTGCTCTGAACTGAGTCAGGTAATCAGAATAATTCAGATATTTTTCACGAACTGTTCTATCCCCCAGTATGATTATATTCCAGTTTGCTTGATGCCTCTTTTAACACTCACAGATGAAAAGAAGTGACTGAAGACATCTGAAGCTTTTGGTTTTGTCAGGATTTAAGGTCCCAGTTTACAGCATTTGTGTGCCAGATATATGTGCTTCTTGTTTATAAAAGTGCACACTGAGATCTCCCTCATCTGTTCACTCTGTTCATTGAAGAGCACATGTCCACACATTCACACACATGTGGTGCACTCACACAGGCACACACAATTACCTTAATGCTGCCTGCTGTAAAGAACACCCATAAAGTCCATTTGCTGAAATGCACCCAGAGAACTCCCTCCCGTCTCCTCCCTGGGGAGAATCGTAATGAGCAGACAGGCTGCAGGCTGACACGAGCAGAGGAATAAATCCAAGTGGACTATGGTCGGTTCAGTGCGCTCTCTGACCTCAGGCTCAGTGCGGCTCTCGGTGTAGAGTCTGAGGGGGTCACCAGTTAAAACTCTTAAATCAGCCACTTAGCGCTGGTGTCTGAAAGAACGCGTGGAGTGAGGTTCTGAGGTCACACTACAGCTTAACACTCAAGCAACATCATGATCCATGAATCAAGCAACCTGCAAGTGAGCACGTATGCGCACTGCATGACTTTGCAGCTGATGAGAAACACTAGTTCTACTTTGTCCATGGCTGGAGTCCCACTACTTCAGCTCTGGCTGCTGGCAATGCTTCACGCTCATAAGTACAACAAGGCGAA
>RPOG01004683.1:13246-15746 GCA_008086565.1 Thalassoma bifasciatum
ATACCTGAGTCACTTCATATCAGAACCAATTTATACCTGAGTCATTTCATACCTGAGTCACGTCATATCAGAACCAATTTATACCTGAGTCACTTCATACCTGAATCACCTGCTACCAGTCCATCCTGAGTCCTGTGTCCTTCCCCAGGTATCCTGAAAGATTACCTGAGGGAGCTGCCCTCTCAGCTCATCACCAGGAATCTGTACCAGGTGGTCAGGGAGGCCATGGAGCTCAGACCTCCACCTGTCTCACCTGGAGCCCCTGATCCTGAATTATCCCAGAGAACCGTGGAGCTGCTGTCCTGCCTGCCGCCTCCAGAGAGAGTACGAAAAACTGCATCAGAGACACAACAGTTTCAGTACATTAAAACTACAGTTACAGTACATTAAAACTACAGTTACATTATAACTACAGTTACAGTACAAATGAACTACAGTTACAGTACATAAAACTACAGTTACAGTACATAAAACTACAGTTACAGTACATATGAACTACAGTTACAGTACATTAAAACTACAGTTACAGTACATAAAACTACAGTTACAGTACATATGAACTACAGTTACAGTACATAAAACTACAGTTACAGTACATATGAACTACAGTTACAGTATATTCAAATTGCAGTTACAGTACATTAAAACTACAGATACAGTACATTAAAACTACAGATACATTAAAACTACAGTTACAGAACATTAAAACTACAGATACATTAAAACTACAGTTACAGAACATTAAAACTACAGTTACAGTACATTAAAAGTACAGTTACAGTACATAAAACTACAGTTACAGTACATTAAAACTACAGTTACAGTATATTAAAACTGCAGTTACAGTACATTAAAACTACAGTTACAGTACATTAAAAGTACAGTTACAGTACATAAAACTACAGATACAGAACATTAAAACTACAGTTACAGTACATTAAAAGTACAGTTACAGTACATAAAACTACAGATACAGAACATTAAAACTACAGTTACAGTACATTAAAACTACAGTTTGACTTCAGTTTAACTCCAGTAAAACTACAATAATTTCCAGTCAAATAGGTATTTTACAGTAAGACTGTAATTAAAAGTAGTTAAACTCAAGTGTGGCTGCAGTTTAACACCAAACTCCACTTTTATTTCTTTACTCCAGTAAAACAACATTTAACTCTTTTTGATTTCAGAGGTTAGAAAAAGAAATGTTACATTTCTACTGTAGAAAAGAGTCAGGATCAGAGAGAGGCCTCAAGGTCAGAGGTCAGGAGTCTGGAGTTAAGGTTCGGTTGTTGAAAGGTCAGAGCTCAGAGGTTAAAGGTCAGAGCTCAGAAGTTAAAGGTCAGGGCTCAGAGGTTAAAGGTCAGGGCTCAGAGGTTAAAGGTCAGAGCTCAGAGGTTAAAGGTCAGGGCTCAGAGGTTAAAGGTCAGAGCTCAGAAGTTAAAGGTCAGGGCTCAGAGGTTAAAGGTCAGGGCTCAGAGGTTAAAGGTCAGAGCTCAGAGGTTAAAGGTCAGAGGCCACAGCTAACTCTTTGTCTCTGTGCAGGAAACTCTGTCTCTCCTGTTGGATCACTTGAGTCTTGTGGCATCCTTTAGTTCATACAACAGGATGACGCACCAGAACTTGGCGGTCTGCTTTGGCCCGGTTCTTCTCACCCCGACCCAGGAGGCCTGGAAGGCAGGGGGAGGAGAGGGGAGGGGAGGAAGAGGAGGGGTGAGGGTTCCTTCTGAAGAGATAGCGAGTGCTGTGGACTTCAAACGGCACATCGAGGCGCTGCACTACCTGCTGCAGCTGTGGCCAGGTGAGAAATTAATGAGTTTAGGAACAGGACTCAGCAGGTAACGGGTTCAATTCCCAACCTGAAGCCTGACGGGTTCAATTCCCAACCTGAAGCCTGACGGGTTCAATTCCCAACCTGAAGACTGACGGGTCTGATACCCGACCTGAAGACTGACGGGTCTGATACCCGACCTGAAGCCTGACGGGTCTGATACCCGACCTGAAGCCTGACGGGTCTGATACCCGACCTGAAGCCTGCATGCTGAAACATTGAGGTCTTCATGGAAATAGTTTGCTCAGTGACTCCCTGCTAACTTTGGGTTCATTTTTTTGTTTCAGTGCCCAAAAATCGAGTCCCTGCAGACGATCCAGTCAATGCTTCTCCGCATCCCTCCCCTGCTCTTACCCATAATCCCATGGGCCAGCAGCACCTACAGCATCCTGTGCAGAATTTGACTCAGGGCCCCGAGGAGGACGTAGTGGTGTCACGGCGAGGTCGTGGGGGGCCGTCCCGCCTGGAGAGTCCACCGCCAATAAACCGGTACGCTGGAGACTGGAGCGTGTGTGGGCGAAACCTGCTGTCAGGACATGAAGCCGACTACGACGAGGTGGCAGGAAGTGACAGTGACACAGGTAAACTGAGGGCCTGACCAAAACAAAGATGGCTGCCAGACACTGCACTTAACAGCACTCTGACTGACACGAAACAGAATCCCCCCCCTTA
>RPOG01004683.1:20746-26569 GCA_008086565.1 Thalassoma bifasciatum
ACTGTACCTGGGGTTGTCTCAAGTCCAGTCTCTTGGTGACAATTTCTTTTCTGTTGTAGTGTAAGCCCAAAAGGTAGTATAAATTCCCCCCCCCCCCCCACGGTCTCTGAGGTGCTGGGTCTGGTCTTGCTTCTTCTGGTTCCTGGTTTGAGGTCAATAACCTTCTTTATTAGAAAATAAAGATGTTGTCTCCTGGATTTGGACAGTCTCAGGGAAATCCTTCAGCTGTTTGCACACTGTCATTTTAAATGACCATCTTTAAATATGCAAGACCATCAGAGGAACCTGCCCCTTTAAGATCTGCACCAGGAGATCAGGTGTATGAAGGACTCCTCAAAGTGATTCATTTCATCACTATGGACTCTCAGTGATCAACGGAAAAACTTTGTTATTGCTTTCTGA
Organism: Thalassoma bifasciatum; assembly: GCA_008086565.1. Lineage (NCBI taxonomy): Eukaryota > Metazoa > Chordata > Actinopteri > Labriformes > Labridae > Thalassoma > Thalassoma bifasciatum. The sequence goes on from RPOG01004683.1 coordinate 21,149, forward strand.
AGACTTTCACTGTGCCCCCACCCTGCACTGAAAACTGCCCAGGTCACCTGGTCCAGAGCGCTGTCAACAGGTGATGGGGCCTGAAATCTCATAGACCAGCTCAAAATATTTTACTCCAAAGATCAGTGGAATAAGAAAAACCTGGGCGTCAAAAAGCAGATCCCAGTCACCTTTATGTTTAAACATTTATGATATGATCCAATTAAATCCTCGTCCAGACTCAGTGTCAAGAAGAATCCAGTCTGGCTCAGACTACGTGGACTTTTGTTTGATGCCCTAGGATTCATTTTTGTATCTGTGGCTCCTCAGTGTCCTGAAATGAAGAAGAATCCTGATCCAAGCAGATCCAGGTCCTAATCAGGGTAAAATCCTAATGTTTTATCACAGAGCCCCGCCCACATGTCTGCATGTCATCACAGAGCCCCGCCCATATGTCTGCGTGTCATCACAGAGCCCCGCCCATATGTCTGCGTGTCATCACAGAGCCCCGCCCACATGTCTGCGTGTCATCACAGAGCCCCGCCCACTTCCTCAGACTGCTGTATGTTGTCCTCATTATTAATGTTCCAGTAAAGTTGAGTCGTTATTTCTGATCAAACTTTGTCATATTTTGGTGTTTTATTCTCGTCTGGTTTTGTTTTCATTCTTTTTCTCATCTTTTAGACTTAACACTTCCTTCAGCTCCTGAAGCCCTTTCAGATTAAAAGCCTAACAAAGATTAAACAAATTTTCAGTGCTCTTATCCTCAAGCTGCTCCTTTTTGTGTGTGTTTGTGTGTGTATGTGTGTGTGTGTGGTTGTTTGTGTATGTGTGTGTGTGTGGTTGTTTGTCTGTGTGTGTGTGTGTGTGTGTGTGTGTGTGTGGGTTTAATAATATACTGGATGTCAAAGGGGAGTAGGATGTGTGCAGAGGGATTATGGGAGTTGTTGTTCTACCTGACTAGTTGCTGCTCAGCTCTGGAGCAATAATGTCATGAAGCGTGATGTAATGATGTCATGAAGCGTGATGTAATGANGTGTCATCACAGAGCCCCGCCCACATGTCTGCGTGTCATCACAGAGCCCCGCCCACTTCCTCAGACTGCTGTATGTTGTCCTCATTATTAATGTTCCAGTAAAGTTGAGTCGTTATTTCTGATCAAACTTTGTCATATTTTGGTGTTTTATTCTCGTCTGGTTTTGTTTTCATTCTTTTTCTCATCTTTTAGACTTAACACTTCCTTCAGCTCCTGAAGCCCTTTCAGATTAAAAGCCTAACAAAGATTAAACAAATTTTCAGTGCTCTTATCCTCAAGCTGCTCCTTTTTGTGTGTGTTTGTGTGTGTATGTGTGTGTGTGTGGTTGTTTGTGTATGTGTGTGTGTGTGGTTGTTTGTCTGTGTGTGTGTGTGTGTGTGTGTGTGTGTGTGGGTTTAATAATATACTGGATGTCAAAGGGGAGTAGGATGTGTGCAGAGGGATTATGGGAGTTGTTGTTCTACCTGACTAGTTGCTGCTCAGCTCTGGAGCAATAATGTCATGAAGCGTGATGTAATGATGTCATGAAGCGTGATGTAATGATGTCATGTAGTGAGATGTAATGATGTCATGGAGCAGGAAGTGATTGCAGCAAGGAGTGTCCTTGTTCCTTTTATACTTGCCTTTTCAAAATAAAAGTCCAATTTTTAGAGTGTTTAAACCTTTTTCTCCTTTTTCTTCTTCATGAAAACTGTTGCTATGACATCATGAGTGAGCTCAGTGACATCACAAACGAGGGGTTTAAGCTGTTTAACTGTTGGTCAAATTAAACTCTAAGTCATCTTATAAAGTGAAAACCTTCAGTGCGACCAGGTTTTTCTATGGATCACCGGTTACACACTTGATTCTGATTGGTCCTAAACAGTGTGATGTCATCAATAATAATGTTTCTTCTGTCTCTTCATTTTAGTGTCAATCAGCATTAGGAAACAGGAGGAAGGATGTTTTTAATTTGAGTTTATTTGGAGGGTACAAACTACAGTTTTTGAATTAGATGTAAACACACACTGTGTGTGTGTGTGTGTGTGTGTGTGTGTGTGTGTGTGTGTGAGAGAGCGAGAGAGGGAACAAGTGTNGGGGGGGGGGGTCAGTGGATTAAGGGATGAAATGAATGAGTGAGCCAGGCTGTACTTCCCACTTCACTGTAGGGGGCGCTGGATCAAGACTACACACATTTTTCAGTCACACAGGGGTTTGGTGAATAACGACCTCAGTCTCTCTCTGCTGGTTTTTTCCAGGCAGTGGGGAGGAGCAGCAGGAGAAGAAGGAGGTTTGGTCCGGAGGAGCAGGACAAGCTCTGTACGTGGATGATTTCATGGACTTTGATGCTCCGTTTAACTGCCGACTCAGCCTGAAGGATTTCGACACACTGATCCACGACCTGGACCGAGAGCTGGCCAAACACATCAACATCTGCCTGTAGAGGTCGAGGTGGGGGCTGGGTCTGGATCTGGATCTTGGTCTGGGTCTGGGTCTGGGTCTGGATCTGGGTCTGGGTCTGGGTCTGGGTCTGGGTCTGGGTCTGGGTCTGGGTCTGGGTCTGGGTCTGGATCTGGGTCTGGGTCTGGGTCTGGATCTGGGTCTTGGTCTGGGTCTGGGTCTGGATCTGGGTCTGGGTCTGGGTCTGAGTTTCAGTCTGAGTTTCTTGATGGTTCTCGCCAAATGTCAGAGGAACCAAAGTTTTGAAGGTGTGGAGTTTTACAGACACATTTGAAGATTGTTTGTCTGGATGTTGTTGTGGACGAACTGTTCGACAGTTTCCAAAGAAAAAAAACGTCTTAATTTATTTCAGAAATCCAAAGACAAACAAAGTCCCAGGTTTGATATGAAGGAGCAAGAAGGCAGCGGGTCTTTGTCGTCAGCTTTGATTTTAAGTCTTTAAATGTAACGATCAGATGTAAAATGTTGCTGTTGCTGTTGTTTGTGATGTTGCTGTTGCTGTTGCTGTTGTTTGTGATGTTGCTGTTGCTGTTGTTTGTGATGTTGCTGTTGCTGTTGCTGTTGTTTGTGATGTTGCTGTTGTTTGTGATGTTGCTGTTGCTGTTGTTTGTGATGTTGATGTTGCTGTTGCTGTTGCTGTTGTTTGTGATGTTGCTGTTGTTTGTGATGTTGCTGTTGCTGTTGCTGTTGTTTGTGATGTTGCTGTTGCTGTTGTTTGTGATGTTGCTGTTGCTGTTGTTGTTGTTTTGGGTGTCAGGGTGGATTTTGTCAAGTTGTTTGCACTGTTAAAGCCATATTTTCTTTCATGAACTCTATAGATGTGAAAGACCTGTGTCTTCAATCCACAGCAGCTCACACGTATGAACTTTGTTATTTTTATTAATTGAATTATTTATTTCCTCCTGCAGCTGAAAACAGCTGGAACCTGTAGAATGAAGATCTGATGCTAAATGTGTGAAGGATGAATCTTGTGGAGGAGAGCGAGTGGAAACACCTCACAGGGTCAAAGATCTGTCTATGGAGACGTTTCAGGGAAAAATCTAAGGACCAGCGTTAAAATCTGATCTTTTATGGAAATATGACACCGATAGGACTTAGCATGTAGCATCAGTAATAGCATTAGCATCCAGGTCAAGGGAAAGTGGGAGGGGCTTCATATGCCACCTGGTCAGAGTCAGGCTGATCTGACTCCAAGTGCCATCCTGTTGAGCTTATGATGGTGTGACAAAAAAAACGACTGCAGACAGCGCCACCTGCTGGATTCTGTTAGTGCAGGACCCCAAAAGAATAAGAACTGGGGTCAGAAGAAGGGGGAGGAGCCTAAAGACAGAGGCTGCAGGAAGTCTGATAATCACGAAATGACCTAAAGGTTCCTCCACAAGTTTCTATCCAAGTCTGTGTCTGCAGGTCTGTGTCTGTGTCTGCAGGTCTGTGTCTGTACCTGCAGGTCTGTGTCTGTGTCTGCAGGTCTGAGTCTGTACCTGCAGGCCTGTGTCTGTGTCTGCAGGTCTGTGTCTGTGTCTGCAGGTCTGTGTCTGTTCCTGCAGGTCTGTGTCTGTGTCTGCAGGTCTGTGTCTGTCTCTGCAGGTCTGTGTCTGTGTCTGCAGGTCTGTGTCTGTGTCTGCAGGTCTGTGTCTGTCTCTGCAGGTCTGTGTCTGTGTCTGCAGGTCTGTGTCTGTCTCTGCAGGTCTGTGTCTGTGTCTGCAGGTCTGTGTCTGTGTCTGCAGGTCTGTGACTGTCTCTGCAGGTCTGTGTCTGTACCTGCAGCTCCTCAGTATTATGATGGTACATATTTCCTGTGATGACCTTCGTTTACCCAAAAAGAAGAAGAAGAAGAAGAAGAAGAAGAAGAAGAAGACTCTGTGTCTTTGTTTTGAAATTTTCTCTGTTTTTGACGACAGTATTTTAGTTTTGCACCTTCACTCAGCACTTATGAATTTTATTGATGACGATGTTTCTATGAAGACGATGTTTTACTGAAGAGATGAAGCACATTTTCTGTCTGATATCTTATTACTCCTCTTACTAATAAACTCATTATCTTTATCAGTTTCTGCTTTCTGCCAGATGATTCAGAAAGGTGAGGGGTTAGGAGGAGGCTGTTTCCACTGATGTTTGTTCAAAGACCACAACATGAGAAAAAACAAAAATATTTTGGAACAAATATTTGAAATGATAAAAAAATAAAAAAATAATGACCTGTCAGTCAGAGCTCAGGGATTTATGCAGCTCCCCGAGGCTCCGCCCACCTGTTACATCACATTTAATCCCAGCCTGGATATTTGGCTTCAATCTGATTGGCTGAGACAGAGAGATGGATACAGGGAGGGGGGGAACGATGGAGGGGGGGGGCAAAGGGAGACAGACAGAGGGAGAGAGAGAGAGAGAGAGAGGGAGAGATGGAGGGAGAGGGAGAGAGACAGAGAGAGAGAGAGAGGGAGAGAGACAGAGAGAGAGAGAGAGAGAGAGAGAGACAGAGAGAGAGAGAGAGAGAGAGAGAGATGAGCAAAGGGACAGAGCAGCTGACCGTGCTGAGCTCTGATTGGTTCGTGTCTCTCTCTGTTTCTCGGGGGCGTGTCCGAGCTCGCGCACGGAGAGGACTCTTCCTGTAAAATGGCAGAAAACTGATATTAAATCAAAACAAAACAAAGAAGAAGAAACAGGAAGATGGAGCAGAAAGTGTCATGTTCTGAGGGAAAAAGACACGAAGTCTGCGGAGGAACTTTCCAGAAAGAAACAAGAGGTGAGAGAGAGAGAGAGAGAGAGAGAGAGAGAGACAATGAAACTGCGCCACAGCCGCTGCTGTGTGTGTGTGTGTGTATATGTGTGTGTGTGTTTGTGTGTGTGTGTGTGTGTGTATATGTGTGTATGTGTGTGTGTGTGTGTGTGTATGTGTGTGTATGTGTGTGTGTGTATGTGTGTGTATGTGTGTGTGTGTGTGTGTGTATGTGTGTGTGTGTGTGTAT
>RPOG01004684.1:0-41189 GCA_008086565.1 Thalassoma bifasciatum
AGTCACCAATGAAGTGAAAAAACCTTTTTTATCAGTATTTCAGAGAAATCTACAAACTTTTCCACTTGGTCACAAATGTCATTTGGGCTCCTCTGGCTGATGCAGTTTCCTGTTTCCTGTTTTATTCTCTTCACTTTAAAATAAAAGTCTAATGTTACGGTTGCACCACTCTGACATTTGACAAGGTGAAAATTACGGGCCAAAATTTTTTTACATTTCTCAACAGCTTTCAAATTCTTTTTATTTGCACAGAATGTTTTATTTAAAAAGGTTGAAGCATAAAATAATGCCACTGTATTTTTAATTTCCATTTACAATAACTGACATTCAATTTTTAGAGTTTAATTACTGTGGATACTTGTCAGGACGGTTGCACCACCTGACATTTTGGGGGTTTGAGGAACCAAAACACAAAAAAACATGTTATATTTTAATAGTTTAAAGATGTGTTCAAATAACACAGGTTTCATAGAATAAAGAAATACATGTGATGAAATACTCAATTCATGATGGAAGGAAATATTACACTCAGACACAAAAAAAGGGGACGTCACGTCATTGACCCACCAATAAATCAGGAATAAGAAAAAAGAATAAAACAGCTTCAAAACTTTCATTAAACAGAGAAAAACTCACCACCAGTTCTCCGTACGAGGACAGGAGTCCGGCTCCGTACGCTTTCACCGCTCCGTTCTGTTTACAGAGTCCAAACTCCACCGTGAACCAGTAAAGCTGAAAGAGACGAGAAACACAGGAGCTGCAGTTTTTATTTCAGCCACTAGATGGAGTTAGAGAGCTGCAGTTTTTAATTCAGCCACTAGATGGAGTTAGAGAGCTGCAGTTTATATTTCAGCCACTAGATGGAGTTAGAGAGCCGTGTGTGCTCACAGAGGAGATGGATGCCCTGGATTTTCAACCCTCTTTAAAAAAAAAAAATTTTTATAAGATAATACAATTTTACGGGACATTTTCTCACTCTATGATAAAAAAAAAAAAACGTTCATTAGAAAGTGTTTATTTGCTTCATTTCTCGGAATTTTGACTTTTTTTTCTTATAAGTCAAATTTTTTATCTATAATTTTTTACATTTATCAAATCAATTTGACTTAATTAACTCAAAATTCCTACTTTTTATTTAAATAATTCATAACATTCGTTTTTGGCTCATAATCTTGACTTTATCGTTTCAGATAATTGACTTAATAACTCAAAAGTTTAATTTTTCCCATAAGTTTGACATATTTGTTAAAGACCTAGAATTTATCTTAACATTTGGCCTAGTTGGATAAAAATGTTCAACTTTTAGCTAAATATTGTTGCATTTTTCCTGATAATTTGTACTTTTGATCAAAATATTTGGACTTTTTTTCCTCATAAGTATTTTTTTTCTTTTCTTTTTTTACCTTTATCTCATAAACTTGACTGATTTCTACTTTTTGTGTCCAAAATCCAATTAATTTGCTCCTAATCTTGACCTTATTGTCTCAAAATTTACCTTAATCTTTAATAATTTTGTTTAGTTTTTTTTTACTTTTATGTCAAAATTATCCTTTATTTTCTCTATTATTTTAATTCCTTTTTTCTATATTCATACTTCTCCTTTTGTGTCTGAATAAAGACTTTAATCTTGTCATATGTGGCTTTTAAAATGTGGCTAGAGAAAAATAAAACTTACCGTTGAGAGTTTCTCGATGTCTTCGTCCGAAGCTCCCAGAGACGCCAAACCGATCTCCTGAAACGTTTCAGAAAATTTAAAGTTAAAGTCTCGAAAAATCAGGATCAGGAGCAGAAAACGTGTGAAAACGATTTTTTACTGATTTTACCTGCGAGAACTGAGCGAACTCTTTATCAGCGAGCATCGGGATGTGACCCAGCAGCTCATGGCAGCAGTCTCTGTCGGATTAAAGAGGGGTTAGTCTCTGATAAACAGGTGGGGACATTATTAAAGAGGGGGTTAGTCTCTGATAAACAGGTGGGGTCATTATTAAAGAGGGGGTTAGTGTTTGATAAACAGGTGGGGTCATTATTAAAGAGGAGGTTAGTGTTTGACAAACAGGTGTAGAAATGAGCGTCTGTATCATAATCACTCACGGTTCGGGGGAGTGCATGGGTGCAGACGAGTGTCGGATGTACTGCGTGCACTGAAAAACTCTAAAAGCCAAACTGTTGAGGAAATCTCGGGCAGAGAGGAGGCCGGCGACCGGACGCAGCTGGAAACCTGTTCTCCCTGAAATCAGACGCAAAAGTACAGAAGTCAATTACTGCCAGTTATAAAAATATTAACCAAAAACTGGCTTTAATGGAATTTTTTGGGCCCATATTAAATAGAAAATTTGAAAAAACAAAACAAAAACAAAGTTCAACTTCATATTTTTGGCTTTTTTTCCTCATAATGAATGTTTTACTTTGACTTTTTATTTAAGTATTTGCCTTGTTATTATTATTATCTCAAAATTTGGATCCTCTTCTCATAATTTGGTCTTTATCATATTTCTTACTTTTATCTCTATGTTTTTAACCTTTGTCCCACATATTTAGACTTTTTAATCACAAAAATGTTGTTTTTTCTGCTCCTAATTCTGATTATATTGTCTCAAATTTTGACTTTTTCTTTGACTTTTGACTTATTCAACACAAATTTAGACTTTTTAACTTGTAATATTTCGTTTTTTTGTCTTATAATTGCCACTTTTATTTCAAAATGAGCCCCTTTATCCCTAAAGTTTCACTTATTTATTCATGAATCTGATGTTATGGTCTCAAAATTTGGATCCTCTTCTCATACGTAGTCTTTATTGTCTAAAAATTGTGATTATTTTTCATAAGTTGACTTCATTTCTCATATTTTTTTACTTTTATCTCTATATTTTTAACCTTTTCCCCATTAATTTAGACTTTTGGATCCCAAATATGTTGTTTTTTCTGCTCCTAATTCTGACTATATTGTCTCAAATTTTGACTGTTCCTTACAATTTTGATTTATTGTACACAAATTGAGACTTATCTTGTAATTTTCACCTTTTTTATCTTATAATCGCCATTCTTATCTCAAAATTATCCTTTTTATCCCTAAATTTTGATGCATTTATTCATGAATCTGACGTTATGGTGTCAAAATGTGAATCAACATCTCATAAGTCACTTTTTTTCTCTTTAATTAGACTTTTTATCCCATAATTGTGACTTTTTATCTAAAAAATTTGACTTTTTGGCTCCTAATTTTTACTTTATCTGTTAGTTTTTGCCTTTTTTCTTCATAATTTTGTTGTTTTATTTCAAATTTTTGACAAACTATGGGCTTAAAGGAATTCTCAACAAAGCCAAGTTTTTCTTTTTTCTGTCTAATTGGCATTAACGGGCTTCCGTAGGAAGGACTGTGAAAAGCAGAGACTGGAGAAAGTGTCAGAAATGAAATGAAACAGTTTTTTATTATTATTATTATTATTAATAATAATAATAATAATAATAATAATAATAATAATAATTCTCTAACCTTGTAGAAACGCTGAGACGTCTCTGAGCTGAGGGATTCGCTCTTCGCCGTATCCACACTCGTTCTCCAGCTGCTGCACGCCGTCCAGGAACTGTCTGCACGCCAGGCCGGGGTAAATGCTCCTCAGCTGACGGTAAACCTCCCTCCTTAAAAACAACAACAACAACAACAACAACATCAGGCTTTGATCATCCTCTGTGTGTGTGAGTGTGTGTGTGTGTGTGTGTGGGTGTGTGTGTGTGCATTAATGAGCTCGCTCACACTCACCATGTGGAGATTTCTTCCTCCGTGTACTCAACCACCGGTAAAGGATCACCCCTGTGACAGAAAATCAGCTTTAGAGAAAGTTTTTTTTTTTGTTTAAATGTTTATTCAATTCTGTGACTTAATGTTTAATTATTTGTTTCCATCGTGTGACTCACTGTTTGTATCTGAAGGCGAGTTCTGAGATAAAAGCTCGTCTCTTTCTGTACTCTGGATCTCTGAATCCCTGCAGAAAAAAACATCAGCATCATTAGGAAGTTTTATTAAAATAAACTTAGTTTGACCATAACCTGGAAAATCTGACTTCATTATTTCAAAACTTCAACCTTACATGTAAGACTTTTATCTCAAAATGTTGACTTTTTATCACATATTTTGACTTTTTATCTCAAAATGTTAAAAGTCCTCTGGGTGACTGGAATTTAGGATCTTTGTGTTTGTATCTTTTGGAAGACCACGTTTTTTTTGTTCTATTACTCTTAACCTTTTTTAATGGTAAATGTGGCAGATATATTTGTTTTCTTTTTTTCCTATTTCCATATTACTGGCACTATTATTATTATTAATATTACTATTATTATTACTGCTATTATTCTTATTATTATCATTACTGTTATTAATATAAATCTATTGTTATTTCCATTATTCTTGCTATTATTGTTATTATAATTACTAATTATCATTATTATTACTACTATTACTGCTTTTGTTTTGTTTTATTTGGTACTTTGACTATTATTTATTTATATATCTAACACTATGTGTATCGATTTTATATAATGACCATTTTTACAAGATGTATCTGTATCTTTACCAAAAAATTAAATAAAAAAGAGTTTGGAAAAAAAAAAAATTTTTTTGACATCCATCATGAAAATCTGACGTAATTATCCAAAACTTTGACTTTTTTTTCAGAATTTGACTTTGATCTAAAATTATTTTCCTTTTTTTCCTCTAAATTTTGACTTAATGTTTCACAAAATCTGTATCAGCTCAAAATCATGGCTTTTTATTTCTTAATTTAACTTCTGAACTCATAATATATTTATGTCAAAATTTTGACTTCTTGTCTCAAATTGTTGACATTTATCTAAAAAATTTGACCTAATTATTCAAAACTTTGCCTTTTTTCTCAGAATTTGACTTTAATCTAAAATTTGACTCTTTTCATTACAATTTTCACTTTGTTTCTCTAAGAATTTTGATTATTTTTCCCCGTTACTTTGACTAGATTTTCACTGAATCTGTGTTTTTGTTTGTTTGTTTTTGACTTTTACCTCAAAATTTGATTTTTTTTTGTCTCAAAATTTCAAAGTTCTTATCTCATAATTTTGACTTTGAGGTTGGTGAATAATCATAATAATGTCAGTATCTCACTGCAGCTTTGCTTTATTATAAATATCAATTTTCTGCAGAACAAGCTGAAGAAAACACAACTTTTGGGGGATAATTTGAGGAAGTTTGGTGTTTGATAAATCTTAAAAAGATGTTTTTTTCAGCTGTTGTGATTAAAAACTGACCGGATGATCCTGATCCATGTCGGGGTCGAACTTTGTGATTAATAAGTTGCATCTGTCGAGGTCTTTGATCTGACGAGGAAACCAGGGAACTGACGGAGAAAAAAAGAGAAATGTTAGTTCATGATTTTGTTCCTGAGGTAAGAAATTGTTTTTTAAAATGTTTTGTAAAACGTTTTCACCTTTCTCGTCAGGTGTGGATCTCACATCGTCGGCCACTTTCTCCAGAGAGTTGATGAAAACTTCCAGGTCGGAGCTTTTAACTTCACACCTCATGAAAAACTCCAAATCGCTCGCTGTGCTGTTCTTCGACTTCCTCGCCGCTCGACTCTCGATGTGGAGGAGTTTGGCTTCAAACGTCTGAGGAGGAAAAGAAAAAAAAAAAGTGTTTAATCCTCCCAAAAATAAAAATAAATATTGTGCTTTTAATGACATATAAATAAAAAAGTGTGTGGTCATGATTCCAAGTTTGTTTGAAAGATTATGAGACAGAAAAGTGATGAAAATCTGCTTATTTATGTGCATATCCAAGAAAAAAAGGTAACTAAATATCTAAAATGAATCAGAATTTCAAATTTGCTTCACATCTTTTAATTTTTCTGCATCATAATACTTGAATATCCTTTTTTACAAATGCATTTTGCTGTTTTTCTTTATGATATTGTAAATCACGATGGGTGTTTTTCCATTATTGCAACGCATGAATTAATAAATCATGATTTAAAGAATAAAAAAGTAAGGATGTTCATATATCATCATGAGATTATTGCTGATTTTCAAAGAAATATTTAGACTTTTTTGGGGGAAAATTCAGCAGATATTTAAAATCAATCTGTTTAACTCACCAAAATAAAAGTTTAAAGACATGAGCATCAAAAATAATCATTTATATCAAACTAAAAGGAGAATTGCTCATTATTTATAGCACTTATAAATTAAATACAATTATTGAATTAAAAAATAACGTGGAGTTCATGCAAAATTGGAAATACTCATATATTTTAATAAATGACTAGAAATAAATATCATTACTTAATGAAAGACTTAAAGCAGAGCTGAAAATGCTGCATTTAGTGGAATAATGCCATTAATATGAAATAGAGGGACAAATAAAAGATTATTTTGATTTCAAATGTGGTTAAAAAATGAATACAAAGAATTTGTGCTCAGATACTTCAATAAATAGCATCATAATAAAATAAAAGACTCAAAGCTGAGCTCAAAATGCTGCTTAAATTGGAGTTATACCAAAAATATTAAACAGAAGGATAAAATAAAATATCATTATACGTTAAATGTGGTAAAAATAGATAGAAATACTGAAATAAAACATCATTTTGATGCATATTAATTTGATTAACTGTACAGACATTGCTTCATTTATTGTACAGATAAATATCAGCGTTTAAAAAGGTCGATAAAAATAATTTTCTGCTGTTTTAATTTTTTATATTTGTGACTCACCTCGAATATTTTCCCGGTTTTGAAGAAACCCGCGTTTTTCTCGTTGCTGAGTGAAAACTGAACCTTCACCGTCACTTTTCCGTCTCTGTCCCGGTCTTTGGCTCCGTCTCTGTCCCGGTCTTTGGCTCCGTCTCTGTCCCGGTCTTTCTCCTCGAACACGTCCCCGGCTCCGGAGCGGGGACCGGGGCTCGCGGAGCCCGCGGAGCCGCTGCCTCGCTCTCTCCTCCGGGCATCTTCGATCAGACTCTGCCTCCTCCCGCTGAAGGGGGGGGCGGCCCCCACCACAGCGCTGTCCGTCTTCATCAGGTCAGGGGGGGGGGTCAGGTACAGGTACAGGTACAGACTGTGAGTGTGACACCTTCACCTCACCGCGGGTTTTTATCCTCTGTCATCTCAGGGGCGCGTGGACACGAGTTACGTAAACAGCACGTGCGTTTGTCTGTTTTTAGGTCCCCTCTATTACGTCACGAAACCGTTATAATTTGAATTAATGGAGCGAAAGAGGTCAGACAGGTTACATAAAACTCACTTTATCACTAAAGGGCAGAAAAAATAATATTNGGGTCAATGAGGTGACGTCCCCTTTTTTTGTGTCTGAGTGCAATATTTCCTTCCATCATGAATTGAGTATTTCATCACATGTATTTCTTTATTCTATGAAACCTGTGTTATTTGAACACATCTTTAAACTATTAAAATATAACATGTTTTTTTGTGTTTTGGTTCCTCAAACCCCCAAAATGTCAGGTGGTGCAACCGTCCTGACAAGTATCCACAGTAATTAAACTCTAAAAATTGAATGTCAGTTATTGTAAATGGAAATTAAAAATACAGTGGCATTATTTTATGCTTCAACCTTTTTAAATAAAACATTCTTTGCAAATAAAAAGAATTTTAAAGCTGTTGAGAAATGTCAAAAACTTTTGTCCCGTAATTTTCACCTTGTCAAATGTCAGGGTGGTGCAACCGTAACATTAGACTTTTATTTTAAAGTGAAGAGAATAAAACAGGAAACAGGAAACTGCATCAGCCAGAGGAGCCCAAATGACATTTGTGACCAAGTGGAAAAGTTTGTAGATTTCTCTGAAATACTGATAAAAAAGGTTTTTTCACTTCATTGGTGACTGGAACAATTTCCATGTCAGGTGGAACAACCAATGTAATAATGTGAAATGTTATTTTAACATCAAATTATTTATCTTATTCACAAATAAAAGAAATGAAACACACAAAATGAAAATGTATGAGTCACTACAGACACTTGAGAGATACTTGCCAATAATTTCACACAGAAAAAATAACAGGAACATATAAATATATTTTCATATATTTGGTTGCACCACCTGACATTTTTGGGTGCTCAAATTAAAAATACTAAAAAATAATGAACCTAAAAACTTTGAAATGTTGGTCATCTACTGAAATCTGTTGGAAATTTCTCACCTCACTCTCTCCTTGGCGTCCTCGAAGCTCTCGGCCACGAAGTAAATGGGCTGATATTCTGTGATTGGGTATTTCTGGAGGCTGGTCTTGTCGGGGTCAAAGGGCAGGACTTTGGGCTGATCCGTCAGGCAGTACTGGAGTTAAAAAAGCGTAAAAACAGTTTATCGCTGCTTTTTTTCTGCTGTGTGTGTTTTCTCAATGAGCGTCTCAGTGAGTAAACAGGAAGTGCAGATGATTCAGGGATGTTTTTTCTGATCTGATGGAGCTGACGGAGCAAACTTCCTGTGCTGATGTAACTGTGACCTCCATAACCAGCTGCTCCTCCTCCATTTACCCACTGAACCACTTTACCCAAACCCTGCAGAGCGGAGGGGGGGGGCACAGGCCGAGTCCCCCAGTGACACATTAAACCTGAGTCTGACTGAACCACTAACCCACTGTCTGCTCCGGTAACGGCGCCGCTGAAAGAGTCTGAGTGTGATGTAACATAGGGTGACCATATTCTGTTTCTCTGAAAAGAGGACTCACTTCCAGCAGAATATTTTCTGGGGTCTTTCTGTGCTTCTAACTCAGTTAAACAAATATTCTGAATTCCCCAGAAAAGAACACTTTACCTGGATATACTGAAAAATAGCCCAAAACACTCACAAACAGTTGCTTTATAAATAATATATTTATCAATTTAAAGCAATTCTCCTAAACAATATAATCAGTCACATACAAATATGGCATGTTCTAGTCTTTAATAGTTATTGACTCAAGTTCTGTAGGAACACAAGTATTCAGATGTTTAACAAAATAAGAAATAATCACCTCTCTTAAGTCTGACACTTACACCTTAGTTAGGAAAAGTCTCAAAATAACCTAATTATCATTTACGCAAAAATAGAAATAATGCCTCAAAATATTAAGAAAAAAGAGAGGTAGCCTATTCTTCAATGTTTTGTTGTGGTGATATGGGCTTGCAGATCGTTGGAACCATTATCAGCCACAGAGACATAAGTTCCAGCTTTGCAGACTGTACATTCTGCCTCCATTTGTCACGACCCGGACGAAAACAGGGGAACTTTTTTCACATGTCATCAGTGAAATGACATTTGCGTTTCTGCATTTTCTTTCTGTTGGAGTGTTCTCTGGCAGTGTGTCTACCTGCCTGTCAGCCTGAGTGAGTGAGTGAGTGTGGAGCCTCTGTACTGATCTGTGAATGAATGAATACATGTTCCGGGGTTCGGCTCAAACTCCACCTCTCAGAGCGTGTTTCTAAAGGAACCACTCAACGTGAATGATAAATACACTGGTCTGTGCCGCGCTCAAGCTCAGGCAAGATCAAAAACCCGGACATTTGAAGGATTTTATAAACCCCAAAAGAGGACGTATGGTCACCCTATGTAACAGCAGCTCGGTGTTTTCGCTGACAGGTGTAAACTCCTCTTCTTACCTGCAGCTCTCCGAACGATGAAAGCAAACCGGCGCCGTAAGCTTTGATCTCTGAGCCCTGCTTACACAGACCGAACTCCACCGTGAACCAGTACACCTGAGGACGCACACACACACACACACACACACACATAATGCTGTTTAATGCACCACATTCCCCACAAAAATCACCCACTGTGTCTTTATTTCTTTAAACTCACAGTTGCAAGTTTCTCGATGTACTCGTCCGGGGCCCCGAGGGACGCCAGGCCGATTTCCTGAAAAAACATCAGGTCAATCAAGATGAAAATTTTTACTTTTGCTTAACTTAGGTCAATAATATGAGATAAAAGGTCAAAAATTCAAAATTATTGTCACAAAATGTTGATTTTTCATGTCCTAATTATGACAAGATATTAAATTCTATCCAATAACTTAAGCAGTATCTCAAAATGTCATAACTTCTACTTTTTATCTCATAACTGAGACTTTCCTTCTCAAAAATTTGATTTTTTTTTGCCTTATAATTTTGCCTTTTTATCTAAAAAAAATGACGTTTACTTCAGAATTTTGGTTTGTCTTATAATTGTGATTTTTAAAACTCAACACTTTTTATTTCATAATTTCAACTTTTGTCAATAATTTCAACTTTTTATCCCAAAATTTGAGTTTTTAATTCTCCAAATTTCTACTTCATGTCTCAAAATTAGACTTTCTACCCCCAAAATTTTACTCCACAGCACAAAATTAGACTATTTATCCCCAAATTTCTACTTCATATCTCATAATTTGACTTTTTAATCTACAAATTTCTTCTTCACATCTCAAAATTTGACTTATTATCCCAAAATTTTTACTCCACAGCACAAAATTAGACTATTTATCCCCAAATTTCTACTTCATATCTCATAATTTCAACTTTTTATCCCAATTTTTCGACTTTTTATCCCAACATTTTAGTTTTTAATCTACAAATTTCTTCTTCATGTCTCAAAATTTGACTTGTTATCCCCAAATTTCTACTTTATATCTCAAAATCTGACTCTAACCCCAAATGTTGACTTTTTGTCTCAAAATTTGACTTTTTATGGAGCATCCATCCTTCAGTGACTTTGGTGTAAAGAGAGGGAGAAGCTGTGAGATGCTGGAGGATCTAATGATGCTGTTTTTCTTTTTCTTTTTTTCAAAATAAGAGACAAAGACTCAAAAATGTTATTGTAAATATGTTTGTCAATCTTCAAATTTTCAGTTTATCTTGTGAAATGTGTTTTTTTTCTTCACTAAACCTCTAAAATCCAGTTTTCTGTTTGTGTTTTTCTTCAGTTTAAACTGTTTTTCTCCCATAAATCATTCAGTAAACTGGACATAACTCCAGATATTGAAAGTTTAAAGTATTCCAGACAAAAATAGGCTGAAGTGTTTACTCTCAGGATGTTTTTTGACCATTTTAAAGTCATGGTAGGTGAAATGGGAAAAGTTGAGAGTTGCCTGTGAGAACTGAGCGAATCCGGGGTCAGCGAACAGAGGGACGTGTCCCAGGAGCTCGTGGCAGATATCACTGCATCAGAAAACAAAAACACCTCTTTAAAACCACAGTAATCATGTTTTATTTTTATGAAATGATGTTTGAGGAGCGGTGGCTCACGGCTCGGGCGTGTAGGTGGGTTTGGAGCCGTGACGGATGTACTGCGTGGAATGGAAAACACGGAAGGCGAGTCCGGCCAGGAAGTCTCGAGAGGAGAGGAGGCCGGCGACGGGGCGGAGCCGGAAACCTGTGCACGCTGCAGGATAACGGAGAGAGAGAAAGACGGACGGAGAGATGAAAGAGGTCAGCGTTTGTTTGTGCTGAATAATGAGTGAGGACCAATCAGGAGGGGCGAGAGGAAGTGAAGCGTCCGAGCAACGTCTCCGAGTGACGCAACCCAGTTTCCAGAACATGAGCGGATATTTTTAACTGTGAGGCCACGATTAGATGAGTCAGTCATTAAATCACAGGAATAGTTATGATTACACCACTTTACCTTCACCTTAAAAAACACACACACCTGCAGCTGCACTTCAACATTTACAGGAAAAATCTGGATTCTGTTAAAAACCATTTCAGCACAAAATCAAAGTTAAAAAGTTAAAGTATTAAAAGAAATAGGTATTGAAGTAAAAACAACAAAAATTTTAAGATGTGGTTAAAATTTCAAGTTCAAAAGTCCAGTTAAAATATTGGCAATTTTTTTTAAGGATATTCAAGTCTAAATGTTGAGAAAAAGTGATTTTCTTTTCAGACAGAGTCATATTTCAAATTTAAAGGTCGTAATTTTGAGTAAGAAAGTGAAAAAGGACAAACAATGTTTAGATAAATGTGTCAATATTGAGAAAAAGTCAAATTTAAGAGTTTAAAAGTCAAGTAAATGGAAAAAAGGCATTTTTTAAAATGAAAAGTTAAAATATGGACACGTCAAAATTTAAAGATGATTTATATAGTCATGAGTTATATAGTCAAATACTGAGACAAGGTCAAATTTGTTTTAGATTAAGTTGAATTTCAAATTTAAAAGTCAAAATTTTGAGTCAGAAAGCAAAAAAGACAGACTTTTTTTAGAATAATATGCAAAAAAATGAGACAAAGTTCAAAGTTAAAGTATTTGCAAAAGTCAAAATTTCAACTTAGACGGTGAAATAAAAGATAAAATTTTGTGTTAACACAATTTCGAATATATTTAAGCCAAAATTTAGAGTCAAAGTTTAGTGTCCACAGGAGAATACAGTGAGTTAAAAAGTCCAGTTAAAATATTGGCAATTTTTTTTTTAAGGATATTCAAGTCTAAATGTTGAGGAAAAAGTGATTTTCTTTTCAGACAGAGTCATATTTCAAATTTAAAGGTCATAATTTTGAGTAAGAAAGTGAAAAAGGACAAACAATGTTTACATAAATGTGTCAATATTGAGAAAAAGTCAAAATTTTGAGAGAAAATATTCAAATTTTATAATTTGGTCCAAGATCAAAAGTCAAATTTAAGAGTTTAAAAGTCAAGTAAATGGAAAAAAGGCATATAAGTTAAAATATTGACACGTCAAAATTTAAAGATGATTTATATAGTCATGAGTTATATAGTCAAATTTTTTTTTAGATAAAGTTGAATTTCAAATTTAGAAGTCAAAATTTTGAGTTAGAAAGGAAAAAAGACAGACTTTTAAAAAAAATAATATGCAAAAAATTAAGACAAAGTCCAAATTTTGAGAGAAAATATTCAAATTTTAAGATCAAAAGTCAAATTTAAGAGTTTAAAAGTCGAGTAAGTGGAAAAAAGGCATATTTTAAAATGAAAAGTTAAAATATTGACACGTCAAAATTTATATTGTCATGAGTTATATCGTCAAATACTGAGACAAGGTCAAATTTTTTTTGATTGAGTTGAATTTCAAATTTTAAAGTCAAAATTTTGAGTCAGAAAGCAAAAAAGACAGACTTTTTAAAAAAAAAATAATATGAAAAAAAATTGAGACAAAGTCCAAATTTTGAGTTCAAAGTTAAAGTATTTGCAAAAGTCAAAATTTCAACTTAGACAGTGAAATAAAAGAATATTTAAGCCGAAATTTTGAGTCAAAGTTTAGGTTCCACAGGAGAACAGTGAGTTAAAAAGGTTTTAATGTCATGAGGTGAATATTATGTGTTAAAAACATTTTCATGTCCCGTCTTACACTGCAGGAATCGTGACACGTCCTCCAGCTGAGGGATGTTGTCCTGCCTGTAGCCGCAGTATTTCTCCAGCAGCGGGAAAACGCGGTTGTGTTCGCGGCAGGCGTGAGTCGGGTAAAGAGTCTTCAGCTCCTTAAAAACTTTTCCCCATGTGACTCTCTCTTCCTCTGTGTACTCCACCCGAGGGATCACCTGACCGCTGAAGGACGACCACAGAGACATGAGTGTAAAACATTAATATTTTATTACAAACTCAAATAATTCTCACACCTTTCCTTCTACTCTGATTTATACTCTGATTTTTCATGTCCTAATTATGACAAGATATTAAACTCTATCCAATAACTTAAGCAGAATCTCAAAATTTTATTTTTGTATTTCATAACTTCTACTTTTTATCTCATATCTGAGACTTTCCTTCTCAAAAATTTGATTTTTTTTTTTGCCTTTTTATCTCAAAATTTGACATTTACTTCAAATTTTTGGTTTGTCTTATAATTGTGATTTTTAAACCTCAACACTTTTTATTTCATAATTTCAACTTTTGTCAATAATTTCAACTTTTTATCCCAATTTTTTGACTTTTTATCCCAAAATGAGACTATTTATCCCCAAATTTCTACTTCATGTCTCAAAATTTGACTTTTTAATCTACAAATTTCTACTTCATATCTCATAATTTCAATTTTTTAATCCCAAATGTTGACTTTTTATCCCAAAATTTGACTTTTTAATCTACAAATTCTACTTCATTTCTCCAAATTAGACTTTCTACCCCCGAATTTTTACTCCACAGCACAAAATTAGATTATTTATCCCCAAATTTCTACTTCATATCTCATAATTTGACTTTTTAATCCCAATTTTTTGACTTTTTATCCCATAATTTGACTTTTTAATCTACAAATTTCTTCTTCATGTCTCAAAATTTGACTTCTTATCCCCAAATTTCTACTTTATATCTCAAAATCTGACTCATTTAACCCCAAATGTTGACGTTTTGTCTCAAAATTTGACTTTTTAATCTTGTCGTGTACTTCTGATGTCTTTCAAAATGTTGAGTTTTATTGTTAAATAACCGTTTACTTTCCGATTACAATGGCTGTTATGTGCTTCTTTGGTCAGAAAAGAAACCATAAAGATAAATTTATAGTGGTAAAATTGGTCAAAGGCACCACTAGAAATAAGTTTATGGTGGCAAAAATTCACAAAACTTTCCAGAGTCCTGATATTTCTGACTAAAACTTCCTTTTTCAAATCAAGCTTATGTAATATTCTTATTATATGAAACACTGAATTTTGTGTTTATTATTATCTGTAAGGTATAACCATCAACATTTACAGAAATAAAGTCTTGAAATAATTCACTTGGTGTGTAATGAGTTTATATAATATCTGGGTTTTAAATTTCTGAAACGTAAAAAATATCACCTTTTTATTATTTTCTGATTTTTGAGATGTATGTTTTTTTGGAAAACTGCAATCAGATTATTTTTGCAAAGCATCCAGCTCATTTTTTTTTTTTTTTATCAAATTTTTCATTTTATTCTTTTTTGAGCACAATTATAAGTGTGTATGCTCAGTACAAAAATATAGTGCAAATTTTACAAATATAAATTCACACAACTTCAAAAAGCAAGTATACAAGTATATAATTGTCGTAAAATAAGATGTTAGAGCAATGACAAAACAAAAAATAAAAATAAAAATAAATAAATGAATAAATGAGTAAAATATAGGTGTAAAAAAAAATAAAAATTTATATATATGCATACACACATAAATGTGTCAATATTGAGAAAAAGTCAAAATTTTGAGAGAAAATATTCAAATTTTATAATTTGGTCCAAATTTTAAGACCAAAAGTCAAATTTAAGAGTTTAAAAGTCAAGTAAATGGAAAAAAGGCATATAAGTTCAAATATTGACACGTCAAAATTCAAAGATGATTTATATAGTCATGAGTTATATAGTCAAATTTTTTTTTAGATAAAGTTGAATTTCAAATTTAGAAGTCAAAATTTTGAGTCAGAAAGGAAAAAAGACAGACTTTTAAAAAAAATAATATGCAAAAAATTGAGACAAAGTCCAAATTATGAGTACGTTTGTTGCTATACACACATATAGCACCAAACGTACATAATTATGTTCAGTTGCAAAGCATCCAGCTCTTGTTTAATTGAAATAATTTATTTTTCCCTGACTTAATAAAAAGGAAACAGAGGAAAACGTGTGGATGGAAATAAAGAATATAAGAGTCGTTACTGTCTGTAGTTGTAGGCGATGTCAGCAAACTCCTTCCTGCGAGCTCTGTACACTGGATCTGTGAAGCCCTGACACACACACACACACACACACACACACACGGATAAATAAATCAAAGAGTGGAAATCCTCTGCTGAGGATACATATTCAAATGAAGCCTTTGTAGAGGCTTTTTCAGATTATGGTGAATACATTTCGCTTTAATGGCGGTGGCAAAAGGGAGCAATTATCTATAATTATAGGGGCTCAATTAAAGCAATGACATCAATTTGTGCGTCTCGATAGTTTCCATTAGAAAAGACGGCAGAGTGCGGCCTGTCATCTCGCCTTTCATAAGACACGTGGGCGTGAGTGGACACACAAACACACACAGAAAGGCAGGATGTAACACACACACACACACACACACACACACACACAGACGGTGAGGGATGAGTCAGTCTCACCGGGTGATCGGCGTCCAGCTCGGAGCCATAACTGAGGATCTGGTTGGCGAAACGATCCAGGTCCTGGATGTCGTTGGGAAACCACGGCACTGAGGAGTAATAACAGTTATTAAACTCTGTTTATCGTGTTTTTACTCAACATGTAAACACTCAGGGCAAAGCAATTAAATGTAAATAAAGCTCAGAGCGAGGCGACCTGCAAATTCAGGACGTTTTACATCAAGTAAATTACAATCCTGTCACTTTATCTCTCTGAGGTTTTAACCCTTGTGTTGGCTTCACATTTACTCTGCAACGTCTGCTCTGGCTGCTAATAATTATATATATATGTGTGTGTGTGTGTGTGTACTTTATATTAGATACATGCATATAGATGGATACAGATATAGATAAATAATACATGTGAAAATAAGTAAGTAAATTTTATTTAATATCGCACTTTTGCTTCACAGAGAAAAAGATAAACATTAAAATCACAAGTCTCAACATTAGTCTGAGTAAGCAGAGCCAAAAGCTATCTTAAATTAATACGTCTTTAAGAGCTTTTTAAAATTAAAAAGATATAAAATTGGAAGAATACTTGGATATAGTCAGAAAGTGGCACAAAATGGTCCAAAAGCATCAAACTTGACAATAAAATTGGAAGAATACAAAATTAATGAAATTTATTTGGATTCACAAAATGAATTAAAATTAATATGAAGAGAAAAATAGAAAGAGAAAGCTCCATATATTATATTTTTTATTATTATACAGTATTATACTTTATATTTTACTTTATATATTGTGCTGACATACGACTTATAATTATATATATATATATATATATATATATATATATATATATATATATATATATATATATATATATATATGTGTACTTTATATAAGATAGATACATATAGATATAGATAAATAGTATAGGTGAAAATAAATAATAAGTAAGTAGGTACATTTTATTTAATAAAGCAGTTTTCACAGAAAAATACTTGGATATTGCCAGAAAGTGCACAAAATAGACCAAAAAGTGGCAAAAATGGTCAAAAAAAAAAAACATTGGCAGTATTTGGAATATAGTCAGAAAGTGTAAAAAATTGTCCAAAAGTGGCATAAAAAAAGAGGGAAACAACTTTAATGGGAAACAGTGGTAATGAGTAGCAAATAAAAAGCTCTAGTTTCTCCAGTAAATATTATTTTTATTATAACAAAAGTCTAATTGTTCTTCCCCATGTTTGTGTTTTTCTAATTCAAAATGAGAAAAAATCCTCAAAACAGATTTTCCTTGTGAATCAAATGTATTTCTTCCTGGTTGTTTTTATCTAATATGGTGCTTTTTTAATAACGAGTGATTTATTGTTTATGTTTGTTTAACATAAGATTGGAAACCTTTTTGAAATATAGTGTAAAATAATCACACTGGGATTATTTTCCTCCTGTGGTTGTTTTGGCGTCTCTGTCGACCCCTCGCTGATATTAACGGTTTATGGTCGTTGGTTATGAAGACGATGTCTGAGGACGTTTTGTGTTTTGACAGTAACCAGGACGCCAGTCACGGGTCGTGTTCTTGTCCGTGTTGATTTATGGCGCTGAAAAACTCTGGGGCCCAATCATCAATCTGCATTTGCGCCGTGTGGTCCAGCCTCAGGCTCGACGCCGTCCAGGCTCCTCCATAAACAGGCACAAAACCCGCCGTAAATACCCGCCGCTCCACTTGACCCCGACACAGAGTCTACGCCGAGGTCTGCGCCGAGGTCAGAGGAGGCTCCGCCCCCCGGCACAGAGACTCCTCTGTTTCCTGTCGGGCCTGTTGGTCCTCAAAACTAAACTAATGTCATTCTGGAAACAACTAATAAAGAGGCCGAGCTGTGGCTGCTGGGACCACCGTCTCCGTGGCGACGCTGACTCTGGGTCAAACGTCCGGGGGGGTTTTATGAAATTCCCCATAAGTCAAAAAGTCAAAATTTGTGGTTAGAAAATCAAAAGTTATGAGAAAAAAAGTCAAAGTTCAATATGAAAACTCATATTTTGGATTAAAAAGTCAAATATTTAGTCACAAAGTCAAAATTTGGGATTAGAAAATCAAAGTTTTAAGATAAAGAGTCAAATTTTGTAAGAAAAAAAATCATATTTTGGATAAAAAAAGTCACAGTTTTGGTCACCAAGTCAAAAATTTGGGCGTAGAATATCAAAGTTTTGGGGTAAAAAGTCAAATCATGATGAAGAAAAGTTAAGTTATGAGATAAATGTCAAAGTTCAAGATTAAAACTCTTACATTTGGATTAAAAAGTCAAATATTAAGTCACAAAGTCAAAATTTGGGGTTAGAAAATCAAAAGTTGTGAGAAAAAAAGTCAAAGTTCAAGATTAAAACTCATAAATTTGGATTAAAAAGTAAAATATTAAGTCAAAAAGTCAGAACTTTGGGCTAGAAAATCAAAAGTTATGAGATAATAAGTCAAAGTTCAAGGTTAAAACTCATATTTTGGATTAAAATTTCAAATATTTAGTCAGAAAGTCAAAATTTGGGATTAGAAAATCAAAGTTTTTAGATAAAAAGTAAAATTTTGGAAGGAAAAAAATCATATTTTGGATAAAAAAAGTCAGTTTTGGTCACCAAGTCAAAAAATTTGGGGGTAGAATCTCAAAAATTTTGGGGTAAAAAGTCAAATCATGAGGAGGAAAAGTTAAGTTATGAGAAAAAAAGTCAAAGTTCAAGATTAAAACTCATAAATTTGGATTAAAAAGTCAAATATTAAGTCACAAAGTCAAAATTTGGGATTAGAAAATCAAAGTTTTTTAGATAAAAAGTCAAATCATGAGGAGGAAAAGTTAAGTTTTGAGGTAAAAAGTAAAAGTTTTAGTCACACAGTCAATATTTGGAGCCAAAAAAATCACAACCAATCAAATTGGACAAAAAGTTAATTATGAGAAATAAAGTCAAATTTTGGGGATAAAATTCAAACTTGTGAGAAAAAGTTATAGTTCTGGAAAATCAAAGTTTTTTAGAGAGTCAAATTATGGGAAATATTGAGATATAGAGTCAAAGACGGGATAAAAGTAAAATATATGAGATTAAATGTCAAAGTTTTGAGATATTAAAGTTAAAACTCTGATATTAAAAGTTGGATTTTTGACTTCAAATATTCATGTTCTTCTGACGACTGTTGTTATTGTTTTTTCTTTATTTCTGGCACAAACAGCTTTTTACCCTCTCAGGTTTATCACCCTGTCTCGCTGTCTCTCTCTCTCTCTCTCTCTCACCTGTCTCTCTCTCTCTCTCTCACCTGTCTCTCTCTCTCTCACCTGTCTCTCTCTCTCACCTCTCTCTCTCTCTCTCTCTCACCTGTCTCTCTCTCTCTCTCACCTGTCTCTCTCTCTCTCTCACCTGTCTCTCTCTCTCTCACCTGTCTCTCTCTCTCTCACCTGTGTCTCTCTCTCTCTCACCTGTCTCTCTCTCTCTCTCACCTGTCTCTCTCTCTCTCTCTCTCTCTCTCTCTCACCTGTCTCTCTCTCTCTCTCACCTGTGTCCTTCTCTTTGTTGCGCGACAGCTCGTGGACGTGGCCGCTGATCTGCGTGCGAAGGCTGTCGATGACCTCGTCCAGCGCCTGGGAGCAGGACGGGTCGGCGCTGATGAAGAACTCGTACTGTTCTTTGTTCATGCGCGACGGACGAGACTCGATGTGCGTCAGGTTGATGCCTTTTTCCTGTCAGAGTTCAAAAACACAAAGACACAAAGAAAGAAATGAAACATTTTATATGATGGAAACATAGACAATCACAAATATAAAATTAAAAACTGACTTAGTTGAGATATTTTTCTTTTGTCAAAATTTCAGCTTTTTTTTCTTTCATAAGTTTGACTCTTCGTCTTATGAGCTCAGCATTTTGACTTTTTTCTCAAAGTTTGACTTTTGATTTTATCTTTAAATATCATACGTCTGAAGTTTTATCTCATAAATGTGACTTCTTATTTCAAAATTTGACTTTTGATCTCATGTTTGACATTTGATTTACAGACTTTATCTTTTTATATCATACATATGACATCTCATTAATTTAACTTTTTAACAAAAAAAACCAAACTTTTCACATCTTAAAAATATGAATTTAATTTCAAAGTAAGACCTTATATTTCACAACTTTCAATTTTATTCAATAAATTTGACGTTTTAGCTCAAAATTGTCTTAAAAGCTGACCTTTAATGTCAAAATCTGACTTTTCCCCCCTCAAAATGTGATTATTTGAACTCATAACTTTGACTTTTTATCTCAAATATTTAACTTTTTTTCTTAAAATCCTGAATTTGTGTCATAACTTTTGTGTGGAAACCCCAAATTTGACTTTTACATGTCAAACACTTGATGTTTTCTCTCATTTATTAGGACCATCGCCTCAAAATTTGACTTTTATCTCACATAAATTTGACTTTTTATCTTATAATGAGATTTTTTATTTCAAAGTATGATTGTTTAACTCACAACTTTGACTTTTATTCCATAAATTTGACCTTCACCTTCATATTCATCTCAAAATTAGATGTAATATTGCCCCAAAAAATCCTTTTCTTTATTAATGCGTGTAACAGGCTGCAGCAGTGACCTTCTCCCACCACCAGAGGGCGCTGTGCTGCTGCTGCAGTGCTGATAAATAATCTTTGTCTGTTTTGATCCTCTGATTTTCTGCTGTCTCATCCTCAATAACTGCAGAACATGTTGTTCCTGTTTTCTGTAAAATCATGAATCTAATTTCTAAAATGAACCATCTGCCAACATTTACACATTTCTCACTCTGTTGCACGAGCTCAAGAGCTTCTGGGACGTTTCCAAACCTAATTGGACGCAATTCTCTGTGATTTTTAATGTTCAAAATGCAGAAAAGCTCGAGCTTGTGGTTTTTACCGTCCAAATGTGTTTTTGTTTATGTAACTTTAGGGGTGTATGTTGCTCCCAGTCTACGATAGGCTCAGTTAGAGGAGGGTGTGAGCGCAGGGGCCTCTCCATCTGG
Organism: Thalassoma bifasciatum; assembly: GCA_008086565.1. NCBI lineage: Eukaryota > Metazoa > Chordata > Actinopteri > Labriformes > Labridae > Thalassoma > Thalassoma bifasciatum. The sequence goes on from RPOG01004684.1 coordinate 21,007, forward strand.
ATCCTATTCTACTAGAACAGCTTTTCTTTAAGGGCCCGACTCCCCCAGGAGAGACTGGAGGAATGACCAGGTTGGTATTTAGAGGAAAAAATTATGACTTTTTACAATCGACTTTCCTGTAACATCAACATTGATCCTCTTTATAAATACAAGACTTTTAAAATGCAGACTTATATATTAAAAGAGAATACACTTCAATGGTTGATGTTTAGAGGTAACAGTTTGATGCATTTCCAGAAAAATAATGGGAAAAGTTGCAGAGATAAAGTATGCAGAGGTCATTTTTCCTGATGTTTTTACCCCTAATGCCGCACTCCCTTGTGTAAGCCCGGTGACATTCGCCCTCCTGAGGTCAAGGATGGCGTGTGGCTCTGTATTGTCACATGATAACCCCGCTGCTGTCACATGCACGGATAAACAACTTTCTAAAGATTATGCATTCACGAAGCCGGAGAAACACCAGCGGATAAACGTTCGCACATGCTCCAGAAAAAGCAGAAAACTGAGGACTGTAGTTTTGGGACAGTCAGCATGTGTTACTCAGCAGAAAAAAGGGGGTGTTGATGGTTCGGGGGTCATTTGGCGTGTTTTATAGCGAAGTTAAAAAAGGGCAGAGGGAGGGTGGAGCAGGGGGAGGATTGGGAAAGTGCACGCTCATAGGTTCAAAGAGGATCCTGGTGTTTACTCCTGCGTTTGGAGCAAACTTCTCCACCCCCCAGCGTGATCCAGAAGACTTTCAAAAATGTTTCCCTCAAAGCAAAAAACATCTTTTTCTGGGATGTTTTTCATATTTCGGGCTCTTTTCTCTGCGGAACATTCTGGACGTGAACGGTCTGCCTGACAGAAGAGCAAACTTGAACTTTGATAGTGATGTTCGTGTTGAAGATTAAACAATTGAAGCTCTGCCAGATCGTGTTCCCTTCAGGACTCATCAGTCACGTACACACAGGCCGATTTGATCAATACCAGAGTAAAAACACACAAACACAACATGGATCACTCAGATTAGAGTTATCTAACTTGGCCCCGTGTATTTACAACCTCCTTCTGCACTTAAAGTGATTTAGAGAAAAACCACAAAGCTGAAACTTTATCTCATCTCTTAAAAAAACTACATATGGAACCAAAGTCTGCGACACTATTTTCATCATAAATCTCTTTAAAAGGGACAAAAATTAACCCTGGGATCAGGTTTCACTCTCTTTCAGCAAATTTTAAGACACAAATTGGTGATAGAGAGATGCTGTTGAGTTGCATGATGGGAAATGTAGGCCTTTATTGTTAGAAATCTACTTTCTTCTTGATGCGTTTTAATTTCAAGATGTTGCTTCTTCTAGTTTTTACAGGTGCTGTGTAAATAAAGTCATTATTTAAGGGACTGTGAGGACTTTCTAAGTGATCTTGAAAAAGGTCAGATAGTTGAATAATCCTCAGCTATAAAATCATAATTTCAGCGCTAAAGTAGGTTATTTCTGAATGCTAACTCTCAGCTTCATGGTCCAGTTTGCCTGAAAGTTTATCAGAGAGAAACAGAAAAGAGACAGAAGAGAAGAAGAAAGATAAACAGGAGAGAGATAGAGCACAAGCTAAAGGCTAAAACACAAGTTAGACACTCAGAAACGAGCCAAAGGCTAAAGAACACGAGCTGAAGTCTAATACATGAGCTAAAGGCTACAACAGGAGCTAAATGCTAAAATGCTAAAACATGAACAGAAACTGGAAGACGTGAGCTAAAGGTTAAAAAGGAGCTAGAGGATAAAACAGGAGCTTAAAGCCAAAACAGGAGCTAAAGGCTAGGACATTAGCTAAAGGCTAAAACAGGAGCTTAAAGCCAAAACAGGAGCTAAAGGCTAGGACATTAGCTAAAGGCTACAATAGGAGCTAAAGGCCAAAACAAGAGCTAAAGGCTAAAACAGGAGCTTAAGGCTAAAACAGGAGCTAAAGGCTAAAACATGAGCTAAAGGCTGAAACAGGAGCTAAATGCTAAAACAAGAGCTAAAGGCTAGGACATTAGCTTAAAGCCAAAACAGGAGCTAAAGGCTAAAACAGGAGCCAAAGGCTAAAACGGCTCTGCTTGGTGAGGTTGGAGTTGGTAGATGTGCACTGGTAGGACACAACCAGGATTCACTAACGTTACTAACATGTATCAGAGCACTGAGCTGTGAGTAGCTAAGCTAAATGTAGCCGGCTGCTAAACTACGCTACAAACTTATGAAGTTTTTTTGTCACTAGGAAGAAATAATCTCACCCTCTTTTCTCTGAGTATTTGCTCTATTTACTGATTTATCTTCTCTTAATTACAACAAAAGCCAGAAAAATACAACTTGAATTATACTAATACACAAAAAGTACCTGAGCAGCACTGAAGACTGAATTTGACTTTCTCTTCTTTGAGTGGCAGGTGTGTTTGTTTCGTTGTTATTGATAACCCTGAGGGGGTGTCAGAGGATCAATGAGTCACTGCTCATGTTTGCATGTAAAAAAAAGAAACAAAAAAAACACACACACCAGCCTCAGAGATAATCTCCGTTTGTTTAGTTTCAGTCTTTCAAAGGTCAGAGCAGGTCACAAACATGAAAAGTGGAGCAGACAAACGGCAGATCATGGTTTACATAACCTGATCTGCTCCGTCTGTCATCCACATACAGTTACACCATGAACCAGATTTACAGTCCTGCAACAAGTTTCCACTTCAAGAACTGAGTTTTCTTCTTCTTCCTGTTTTGCTACATGTTTTTATAATAACTCCAAGCTGCAGATTGTTTTTAAATCTCTAAATCCAGTTTCCACGACCACTGAAGCTCAATAATCCACATGTTGGGACTCTTCAAACCTCCTGCAGATGTTCTCACTGAACTTAAGGGTCTTAGTTGTCTTTCTTCACTTATTGATAATCAACTTTATTATTATGAAACCGTTTTTTCAGCTCTCTACTTCTCAAACAAAGTCACACCATTACTAACCATTTACAATATAAAATGTCAAGAATGCTGTTAAATGGTTTCATTGCATAAGTTCAACTCCTCACTTTTGTACTTTTTAAATTATTCTGCATTTTCAGAAAAAAAAATTGTCCCATTGAAATGAATGGAGAAGGCCTGTTACTATGGAAACCACACAGCAGGGTCACCATGATGACCTCTGAATGGGTACAGAGCCTTTTGTAAAGGTTTGCAACAGCATCTCAATGTAATGATACTCGACTTTATCATTATTGTTATCGTCACACGAATACGTCCGCCTGGATTTTTAGCTAGCTACTCCTCAAGCAAAATTGCAGCGATTCTGACCATTTATAAAATAAACGCTAAAAACATTGATGAATGCTTTGCTTGCATAGGGTTTATCCCCATCACCTGTAATTTTAAATTATTCTGCATTTTCAGAAAAAAAATTGGCCCATTGAAATGAATGGAGAAGGTCTGTGACTATGGAAACCTCACAGCAGGGTCACTGTGATGACCTCTAACAGGGTCTCCAACCTTTTGTAAAGGTTTGCAACAGCATTTCAAGATATTTGTACTCCACTGTACTGTAATAACAATTATTATTATCAAATTTATTTTTGCACCTGTTTTTTTGTTTGGCTACTTCTCAAACAAAGTTGCACTAATTCTGACCATTCAAAATATAAAAAGTTTAGATTGTTGATGAATGGTTTGCTTGCGTAGGGTTTATCCCTCACTTCTTTACTATTTAGGTAATTCGGCATTTTCCAAAAAATTTTGGCCCATTGAAATGAATGGAGAAGGCCTGTTGCTATGGAAATCACACAGAAGGGTCACCATTACTAACCATTTACGATATAAAATGTCAAGAATGCTGTTAAATGGTTTCATTGCATAAGTTCAATCCCTCACTTTTGTACTTTTTAAATTATTCTGCATTTTCAGAAAAAAAAATTGGCCCATTGAAATGAATGGAGAAGGCCTGTTGCTATGGAAATCACACAGAAGGGTCACTGTGACGACCTCTGACTGGGTCCACAACCTTTTGTAAAGGTTTGTAGTGTTAGTTTTCAGTTAAAGTGCTCAGCATTTCAACATCCAGCATTTGCCGAAAAGAAATGCAGCCCCCCCTCCACCTCTAGTTCGACTAATTCTGCTGTTTGTAATTTACCTCAAAGAGTCTCAGACACTTGGCCAAAGCTCCAACCTCCTCTTTCAGGGAGAAGATGCAGGAGATCATGTCCGACTTGTCGTTGGTTTCCTCCTCCAGATAAGAGCCTCGTCTCTTCTGTGAAATTTTAAAAAAAGTGATTTAAGGAAACAGCAATGACGGGCTCGTGCACAAGATTAAAGCTTTTCTTCTCATGAGGCCGATCATGCTGCAGGAGAAAGAGAAGGAGGGGGAATAAACGCAGTCACATTTACGCTTATTTTGATCTCCTTATAATCTGCGTGATGACTTTTATTACAGACTCTAAATCTGACCCTTTGAGACTTTCACGTTGGTTAATAAATCGCTTCATTGCTGATTGATTTAGGTTTGGACCTCACTTTGGATGTGTGCATGTGTTAAAGCAAAGACATGTGTCTGAAAATAAGCATTAAACCAGGAGTGAAAGCCGTGACTTTCTGCAGGAAAAGCATCTCAAAAGCCTTCACACCTTTAACCTTAAAGACCTCTGCAGGCGCTGTGGTGACCACATGCTGCACACATGAGAGGATTTATCCAGAATTAAGGACAAAATAACTTCACAGAAATCTCTGATAATAACCATAGTGGCTATTGTTGAATAATGTGGAAAAATAACAACAAAACTGCCATCAAGTCAAAAAATACATAAAATTTTAAGAGATATGGTCTAAAAATATCAAGGCAATGCATAAAAAGCCATAAATACTAATATAAATCTGCAGTGATAAACATTTTTGTTATCCAGGAAGGACAAAACAAACTATTTCTCCCTATTTAATTTTCCTCACCTCATTGTCATATTAAAAATGAAGTAGATTTTTTATAGCCCATTAACAATTCTGATGACTATCCAAATAAAACATGATTATATATAGTTACTTTATGTGTTGTATACAGGAAGGAAATTTGGAAAACCAAAAAAAACAGACAAAAAATTCTTGCATAAGTATGTATATAAGCTCAGTGTTGCAACTATATGTATTAACATCATTGTAAATATTAACAAAATTATGTCCCAGTGCAAAATTAATTCTCCTTTTAGGTTTCCAACATTGTTTGCACATTGTTGTACTTCAATTTTAAGCTCAGACGTTATCCAGGAAGGACATTTCTGGAATTTGGAGCTTAGTAGCTTCTTAAATTTCTTTGCCCAAACGAATATGATCCACATCTTTGCCTCTTTATATATATAAAATAAAGGTTAAACACGTTCAAAACTAAAGTTAACTACTGTTGTTTAATGCAAAAACACTGGTGAAGACTCCAGCTTTTCAGTTTTTTTAAATCAATAACCACAAATCCAAATTAATCATTGACATCAAGCACAGAGAGACACAAAATAAACACATCTGAGAAGTTAGAGCTAGTAATGTTTTACATTTTTTACATCGAAACCTGTGTTTGAAATCATTTGCTTATTAAACACAGACCAAAAATCTGGAAACCTGTTGTTGCATGGTACAGGAAAATATATCCCAGGTGTGTTTTAAAGGCACATATGGTTCATGTCTGTTTTATCTGGGATATTTTAACCGAGTGGCTCCATTAGATGCTTTGAAAACAGAATTATTAAGTCTCTGTGCTGCAGGTTTGACACAAAAAGACAGGTTAAGTAATACGTTTGAGCATGAAAACACATGTAAGTGACTTCTAAACTCTAAAACTGAGCATGTGAAGTGTCACTGGCGTGTTTTACCCTCGGCCCCAGCTCCTCGCTCTCCGCCTCAGGCCCGTAGGTCCCGTTGACTCTCTTGTAAGCAGCGTCCATCCTCTCTGGCTCCAGGTGAACAGCTTGTGTGCAGAGTAGATGCTGGACTCTGATAGTCTTTACGTGTGCAGCTCCACTCTATTAAAGCCCTGAGTTTGAACAGCGGGTCACGTGACACCACACCCCCCTCAGCATGGGTATGTCATGGGACGCTTGTTGTGAAACAGAACTACAATCATGGCACATCTGGTTCTTGTTGTCCACTGCTGGATGAAGGGCACCCTGGGTGTTTTTTTATTTTAGTCATAACGCTGCTGCTGCTGCTGCTGCACAGATGCTCGTCTGTGTTTGTGCAGCTTCACTGACCTGACCACAGGAATAAATCACTTAAACTCACTCACATCTCCACCTCTTACACCCCTGTGTTATAGGATTTTCTGTTGGCTCCTGATGTAACTACCTCTACCCCCCTCTGTGACATTTATGCTGGCAGACTACACAGGAAAGCATCATCACAGACCCACGGACAGTCAAATTAAACAAACAGACTGAAAAACAGCTTTTTTTCCCTTCAACAGGGCCCTAACACTTAGATAATCATCAGATAACAACGCTTCGTGCAAGACACCATCTCCAAGTGCAACATCTTTGTAACTTATTTTGCCATTTTTACCTGCTATTGTAAAGACACATTGTTCAGTGCAATGACATTTAAGTGTTTTTCTAGTCTATTCTCAAAGAGTCTTTATGATGTTAACTTTATATTGTTATCACATTTAAAGTGTTTTTCCTTGTTTGCATACAAAAGGAATACAAATTTATTTTACATCCTGTGCCAATGCTTAATATGCTTATCAAATATAAAACTCTGCAAAGTATGAATGAGTTAAATCAAAAATTCCCAAAAAATGAAAGACTGGATTTGTTGAGAATTTTTCAAACTCATTTTATTTTAAGTTGAAATTTTGTACATTTTTTCCCCACAATTTTGCCTTTTTTTTTTTTTTTGCTCATAATTTTGAACTCTGGTCAGTTTTCTAATAACTTATTGACTGGAAACTTTTTGTTTCATTGTCTCAAGAATTCCGCTGGCTTATCTCAATTTTTTTTCTTTAATTCATCTCAAAATTTCAACTTTTGATCTCAAAGTTCTGACTTTCATCTGATAATTTTACTTTTATCTCAAAAGTTTGACTTTTCTCTTATAATTTTGATTTTTATTTCAAAACTTTGACAGTATTATCTCTAAATGCAGATTTTTTTTATCTCATAAATTCGACTTTTTCGCTCAAAATTTCGACTTTTTATTCCTCAAAATTTGACTTGATGTGGGCCAAAATGTATAATATATTTAAAAAAAAAAAAAGCAAGCTTTCATCTTAATTAATCTATAAGGGGAATACATACATAAATACAAAGTCACCAAAATAAATGTGCTTTCTTCTTCGTACTTTGGTAATTTATGACCTTAGTGTCTCGTTTTTGAACGTGAAGCTTTAAAAGTTCGTAAAAAGAAAAAAAAAATAGAAGCTATAATGCTAATACGCTATGTTAGCTACGCTACTATCCACAAACCGCAGTGTAGTGACGTACTTATATTAAATTCTGTCATAATGTATTAAAATCATTAACATAAAAAAATTAAACTTTGTATCAAGCCCTTGATTTAAACTACTCATTTCACCGAGTTTATCGCTTATATTTTTGAAGTTATTTGAGCTCAAAGGGTTCGTTTACGACTGAACTTGACCGTTGTAGCACAGATGCTAATATTAGCATGCTAACACAGATGCTAATATTAGCATGCTAACAGATGCTAACAATGACTGTATATAGATGGATGCTAATATTAGCATGCTAACACAGGTGCTAATATTAGCATGCTAACACGTTACCCGGATGTTCGCTAAGGCGCCAAGCTGCCGTTGATTCGCAGCCGCAGGTGAGTTAATTAAATGGATATTAATCGCTTCAACTGCTACAACAGCGATATTAAAGTACGGAAAAACTCCTTAACTAGTTAAATATGAACATTTAACTTTTTTTTTTCACTGTATTATAATTATAGTGACGTTTTTTAAAGGTTTTGGACGGAAAAACTTGCTTAACAGTTCATACAAACCAATACTGTTAACCGTTACTTGTACACTGAGAGGAATACTTACCATTTTACATGTTTACTCCTGGTCTTTTTGTCTTTTCGTCAGGGAAAACTTGGATTTTTCAACCACAAGACCATCACAAAGGATCAGTTTAAAGCTGGACTGCCTGGGAGAACAACACCACCTTTCAGTTTTGTATTGAAGTACAATAGGATAACAGGTAAGTGACCTAGTTAAGATACACAGAAATCATTAAGATGTAAAATCACATGGTAGGCTGCCTCAACAAGTTGACAACATAGAAAAATTACTTCAGAGTTCTATAAAAATAAAAAAAGAATTGGTTAATCACTGCATTTAAGACAGTTTTTATTTATACTAACTGTTTGAGTCTTGAAACAGAGATAAAGCATTGATCAAGGTGTTTTTTATTAATAATGTCAGAATCAATAGACACATACAATTACATTGTATTAACTATTTAAACATAATAATAACTTCATTTATAGAGCACCTTTAAAAACAACAGTTCACAAAGTGCTTTACAGCAGAGACAAAATCAACAAACAAACAACAAACAAACAAACAGTGAATCAAACAGCGAGGAACAATAAAAATTAATAATCATACAGACCAATCAGAGTTAAAAGAGAAGAGAACTCAGTCAGTGCAAGACCCTATGATGAGACCATGAGGACCAGAGGTGAGAAGGAGTAAAAGAGCAAACAGGAACAATAGAGAGGATAAAAACAACAATGAAATAAAGTGGTGAATAAATGGTAATAAAAGGATAAAACAGCCTAAAAATTAGAGTGGAAATGAAAACTGGAGCGCTCAACTCATTGAAAATAATTGAATAAATAAATAAAAACATAAATAATTAAATAAACTCGTAAGTGAATGAATAAATAGGGCGATAAATAGATAAATAAGTGAGTCAGCTCTGTAACAGGGTGGTAAAAAATACAAAAGAGGACAGTAGAGAGGTGAAGAGATAGACACAGTGATAGGAATAGGAAGATAGGAACATAGCTGGACAAAAAATAAAAATAAACGAAAGAAAATGCACAATACCAGTACAAGTATACAGACATAGATATAAACTGCTGATTTATGGGGTTTTTTCATTTGGGTAACACAGTTGACACTGATTTCTCGGACACAAACAAAGTGAATAATTTTATGGATATTAAATATTTGAATTATTTGTTAAACAGCTTTGTCTTATTTTAATGACTACTTTGATCAAATAATGCTGAAAATAATGGGAAAAAAAGGTATTTTGAAGGGCAAACTTGACATTTAAGAAATCAGACAGCATCAAAACTGCAAATTCAAATACACAATTTGCATTTTTTTGCTAAATTAATGATGGAAGGTATTAACTTTCTGTGTTAAAAGAAAGTGCAATGTCACCAAAATGAGACAATGGATAAGTTTGTCCCATGGACGTGAAATGTTCCCTTAATTATAGAATCACTCCTATACACACACTAAATAATCTATGCATACACACTTACTTGCAAATTACACTCAAAGATATAATTTCATCTAGATTTGTAGTTTTAAAGTGAGCTAAGAAAGGTTTCCAAGCATCAAAGAACTTCTGAATTGACCCTTTTACAGTATATCAAATCTTTTCCACTTGGACATAGTACTTGACCTCTTCCACCCACTGTCCATACACAGGTGGCATTGATTCCTTGCATTTTAGTAACATCATCCGTCCGAATAAAACAATTTTGATAAAAAAATGACTTGATATTAAAGCGGAGGTTTCTGTCACACCTGAGGCTGAGGAGCTCCACAGGTGCCACACGAGGGCAGTGTGGGTTAGGTAATGCTGAGACAACACACTGAGCTATATATTTGTGTAAAACACATCCAGCTGCATTAAAATACAATGGTTTCAAATCCTGTTTTATCCTTTTAACCCTTCACACTGTCCCAACTTCATCGAGGTTTTACAAACAGACACTGGGAGGAAATGATTGATGTCTCTTGATATGAAGTTTATTCTTCTCCAGGAAATCTCCTGAACTAATTGAGACACATAAATGTGCTTTTCTTTCCCCTAGAGGATTCATAAAGAGCCACTGTACGGGATCATGCAGCATCCTCCAGTGTCCTCTCCATGTCGTCCAGTGCGTGAAAAACTCCCTGTGGAGTCATTTACTATCATTAATGGTGACGGAGACAATCGCTCATTTATCAGGAGGAGTTTCTCGCTCTCACTCTCACACTGAGGATCCATTCTCACTCCAGTGATTAGCCAGATGTGAGATGTTTCTCTGCTTCCTCACACGCCACACACGTCCTGAAGACATCCAGTTTTTTCCTCCTTACGTAACTTCAGATCTTTAATCATTATAATGGAGAAAGAGCGCAGTTTGGCGAGAAAAATCAGCCGGAGAACGACTTCTTAGGAGGAGAGGCACGTTTTTTTTTACCTCGTTTAATCCCAATTTCAGGATAAACAGTCAAGTTAGTGAGACAGGGTGTCAGAAATTTGACTCTTTTTGAAAAACGTATAACTTTTTTGAGATTTTAAATCTGAAGCTTTGAGAAAACACTGTTTAAATTTTGAGATAATTAAGTCAAAAATTTTGAGATAAAGTTGAAATTTTGGGAAAAAGGTTAAGATTTTAAGATGAAAAGTTAAAAGTTTGAGATAAAGTAAATCACTTTTAAGATTATTAAGTCAAATTTTGAGATAGTGAAGCTGAATTCCTGAGATGACAAGTTGAAATTTTGAGACATCTTGTTAAAATTTGAGATGAAAATGTGAATTTCAGTATTAAAAGCCAAAGTTGTAAAAGAAAAAGTTGAAATTTTGGGAAAAAGGTCAAGATTTTAAGATGAAAAGTTAAACATTTTGAGATAAAGTAAAGGAAAAAGGTTAAGATTTTAAGATGAAAAGTTAAAATTTTGAGATAAAGATTTAAAATTTTGAGATGAAGTAAAAAGCATTTAAAACAATTAAGTCAAATTTTGAGATAGTGAAGCTGAATTTCTGAGATGACAAGTTGTAATTTTGGGGATAAAAAGTCAAGTTAATGAGATAAGAAGCCAATATTTTGATTTTAATGTCAATACTTTGACATTTTTGGGATTAAAAAGCCGAAATTTTAATGCAATGAAGTCAAAATTTTAAGATGAAGTCAAAGTTGTAAGATGAAGTTAAAATTTTGAGATAATAAATTCAACATTTTTAAGGTGAAAAGTTGAAACTTGTGATAAAAAGTGGAAATTTCCCAATTAAAAGTCAAATTGTGGAGATCATTGAATTAAAATTTTGGGAAATGATGTCCCAGTTTCTGAGATAAAAGTTGAAATTTTGGGATCAGAAGTCAAAATGTTCGTAGCTCAATGCAGATTTGCTTTATTATAAATATCAATAAATATGTAGAACAAGCTGAGAAAAACATAATATTTTGTACATAATTTTACCACCAAAAAGGAGAAAATGTCCAGGTTAAAAAGAGCGTTTGGTCAGTCTAAATGACACGGATGCGCTCACCTGCAGCTGACAGAGAAAGTCTGACTGACAGGTGAAAGTGAGCGCGGCTGCAGGGAGGAAACACGTTTTGTGTTTGGCCATGGAGCTGGTGAAGGTGGTGACCCGTGTCCCCCTGCAGACGTGATCATCAGCCTGTGGTGTTGGAGGGGGGGGGGGGGGGGGGTCACTCCCTCTTCACTTCATCAACACACCCCCGAACCATCCTGAACCATCACATCCTTTACCAGTCAATCCCCCGTTACAGACCTCAGGGTTTGATCTAATCTACATCTGAACACACGCACAGGAAACAGGACAGTCTGTTTTCACTTCCTCTGGAGAAAATACAGCTGGTTAACTTAAGTGACTTTCTTTCAGTTTCAGTTTCTGTTGACACTCTTTTTAAATCATCCTAACATCAGTGACAGCTTGAAGTCTTTTGTGCTGGTTATGGATGAGGGTCTTTATTTTCTCAGATGGTAAAACTGACCATTCTTCTTGGCAAAAAGCCTCCAGTTCCTGTAAATTCTTGGTTTTTCTTGCATGAACTGCAGGTTTGAGATGATATTGAGGTCCGGAGACTGAGATGGCCACTCCAGAACCTTCGCCTTGTCCTTGTGTTTTGTATCATTGTCATGTGTGAACGTCCAAGTACGTCTCATGTGCAGCTTCTGGGCTGATGAGTGTAAATTTTCCTCCAGTATTTTCTGATAACATGCTGCATTCATCCTTCATTCATCAGTTTGGACCAAGTTTCCTGAGCCTTTGTAGCTCACACATCCCCAAAACATCAGTGATCCACCTCCGTGTTTCACAGTAGGAATGGTGGACCTTTCATCATAGGCCTTGTTGACTCCTCTCCAAATGGAACAATGTTTATGGTTGTGGACAAAAAGTTCACTTTTGCTCTCATCACTCCAAATGACTTTGTTCCAGAAGTTTTGAGGCTTGTCTCTGTGCTGTTTGGCGTATTGTAAGCAGGAAACTTTGTGGCATTTGTGTAGAAATGTCTTTCTTCAGCCCATTTTTCCTCAAGTGCCTCCTTATTGTGCATCTTGAAACCTTTCGACTCTCCAGGTTGTTTCGTCATTTTCTTGCCATTTTTGTTGACTTTGGCCCATTTTTGATGCTTTTCACTTCTTTTTGCCACTTGTGGATCATTTGTTGTTACCGTCTGACAATTTTCCAACTTTTATCTTGTTTTTTTGTTGACTTTAGCCTTTTTTTAACCACATCCCACTGTTTTTTTGGTCATTTTTTTCACAATTTTATCTACTTTCTGAATTTTTTCCACATTTCCCCAAATTTTCTTGCCATTTTTTGTTGCTTTTTGGCCATTTTGGTCACTGTCCACCTATTTTTTGCCACTTTTGACCCATTTGTTCTACTGTCTGAGTGTTTTCCAGGTTTTGGCCCAATTTTCTTGCTAATTTTGTTGCTTTTTGGCAATTTTTGCCAACTTAAACTAAGTTTTATTCCTACTCTTTGCTGTTTTTTGGCTCATTTCTCCACTTGTATAGTTTCTTTTGTAAAGGTTGTTTTAACAGTTTGTCTCTTTGGTTGAGTAACACATCTTAAAACAGCCAGACCACATTCTCTCAGAGAGTCAAAGTTATTTGTGGGTTTTTCTTTGCATCCTGAACAATTTTCCTGTCAGTTGTAGCTGAAATTTTTGTGGTTTGGTTCCAACAGAATCCCTCATTTTCCACTTCTTCATTAGAGTTTGAACTCTGCTTATTGGCATCCTCAGTTCCTTGGATATCTTTTTATATCCCTTTCCTGTTTTATACAGTTGGATTCACTTTTCCTGCAGAAACTTTGACAATTCTTTTTCTTTCCTCATGACTCAAAATCCAGAAATGTCATGATGAGAGCAGGTTACCAACAGGTGGTTTCTCTCTCTCTCTTCTCCTTCCTGCTGATCCTGGGAGAGTTCCTGTCAGAGCCACGTGTAGCCGACGACTCGCGGTGACTTTCCTGGGTGTAAAATTCAATTATGCAGCGGGTGAGCGTGTCTGAGCGTGTCTGTTGTGAGCGGTGGGTGGACGGCTGCCCGTTCCCAGCATGCGACAAGGGGGTTAAGAAGCAGAGAAAGGCCTCCATTATCCCGAGTGAGAACGGCCCATGTGGCTGGCTGCACGGCCTCCGCTCTCATTCACTCCTCCTTTACAAACAGCGCTGCAGAACGCCTGAAGTTTCTTTCTCTCACTCTGCCCCCCCACCTCAACCTCTCTGGCTCTCCAGCTCTCAGAAAAGATCCTCCACAAAGATGCTGGGAGCTGGAGTGGATGCTTCAGCTCCCCTGTGGACTGTCCACATGTGGACGACATTCACAAGAGTCTGTCAACTCCACCATTAATCAACAACAAGGAAACTCACAACTCGATGACAGCAAACATCCTCTTCTTCCCATACATGTCCTTCTTTATGGTGCTAAAATTATCTCCAAGGGGATTTGTAAAACTCCCTAAGATGTTTTTCCTCAGCTTGTTCTATCAACCATCAATATTTAAAATTAAAAAGAAAAATTTAGAAGGAATCAAAAATCAAAATTTTGAGAATAGAATCGAAGTTCTGAGATAAAGTCAAAATTCTGGAAAAAATTTAATCATAGGGTCAAAATATGAGCCAAAAAAAAACAAAACTACAAGATAAAAAGTCCAAATTGTGAAGAAAAATGTCAGAATCCTGAGAATATTACGTCAAAATACTGATACAAAAGTTGAGATTTTGAGATAAGTCAAAATTTGAGATATGAAATCAAGATTACAAGATAACCAAGTAAAATTAATGAATTAAAAAAGGCAAAATTCTGAGATTAAAAGTCAAAATTATGAGATAAAAGATTGAACTTTATATTCTAATTTATTTAAATTTAATATATATTTAGTTGAGGTTTACAGATTAAAGTAAACACTAGTAAACAAGTAAACAAGGTTAAAATTCTGAAAATATTGGTCAAAATTATGAGATAAAAGATCAAACCTTATATTTTATTTATTTACATTCAATATATATTCAGTTGAGGTTAATAGATAAAAGTAACATTACATTACAAACATTAGTAAACAAGTACACAAGGTTAAAATTCTGAAAATATTGAAAAAAAATTGGTCAAAATTATAAGATTGAGAAAAAAAATCAAATTATGAGATTAAAAATTCTTAATTGTGTGGAAAAATGTCAAAACTTAATAGGATTTTAAGTCCAGATACTAAAAAATAAAAAGGTCAAGATTTTGAGATTAAGTCAAAATTTATGATTTGAAGTTGAGATTAAGAGAAAAATGTTCAAAATTTGAGGGAAAAAAAGTCAAGATAATGAGGAAAATGTGAAAGAAAATTAAAATTAAAGGCAATATCTGAGTAAAACAGTTGAAATTTTGACTTTTTATCTGAAAATTTTCTCTTCAAACAGAAAACTCACACTCCACTTTAGTTTACAGCCACTCTGGTATAGTTTGTCTCTTAAACTCTTCTGTGACATGTCTGAAATGTGTGAGATTATATAGATTATATAGAGATTTATCATATTTATATTAAGGGTTAAAGAGAAGCAGCAGTGCAGTGTTTTTTTGTTGCTGTCTGACTCACTCACCAGTTGCACTTGTTTGCCTTTGAGCTTTCCTCAGGTCAGTGTTTGCTCAGCCGTCACGTCACACTGTACGCCGCCCTGAACGCTCTGTACGGCGTGTAGGAGGAGGAACACAAAGCTTTAATGAGATCTCTGTGATTGATCCACGTTCCCCTCACAATCCCTGATGATCTGCACGACAGCTCAGCACAAACGGAGAGAAACCTTCACTCTGCACAGACTAATCAAAGCCATCAAATCTGTGGAGCTTCAGGAGAGGAAATACACCCACCCTGACAGTTTACACGTTACATGACAGAATCAAGAGGAGGATTAAGATGAGCCAAGTGATAGGTTAACTCTTCTGGGAACTCAGATATCCTTCAGTGAAACACTAAACCCACAGGACGACCTCAAGTAACCTCAATTAAGTTTGTTAAATCATTCAAGACATGAATCAAAATAAATGAAAAGCAAAAAGGATGGAGTTTAGGTAGATAAGTTTGATTTTTGTTGGAGATGTTGTTCAATTCCCAGCTTTAACCATTTGCTTCATGTCTTCTCCCTCTCTCTACTTCTACCATTTCCTGTCTGTCTCGTAATTCTATCTTATCGAGATAGAAAAAGGCAAGAAAAGCAGAATCAGGCATCTGTCAGCTTTACTGTCCTGTTTCCACTCAAACAAATGCAAATATTAAGCACAAAAATCATTTTAACCCACCCTGAACCATCAAATCTTACATTAAAATTGCATACATGAGAATGTGTCAGTGCAGAAGGATTAAGGATGAAATGTGTCAGTGCAGAATGTGTAGGTGCAGAATGTGTAAGTGCAGAATGTGTAAGTGCAGAATGTGTAAGTGCAGAATGTGTAAGTGCAGAATGTGTAAGTGCGGAATGTGTAAGTTAGGAATGTAAGTGCAGAATGTGTAAGTGCAGAATGTGTAAGTGACGAATGTGTAAGTGCGGAATGTGTAAGTGACGAATGTGTAAGTGCAGAATGTGTAAATATGGAATGTGTAAGTGCAGACTGTCAGTGCAGAATGTGTAAGTGCAGAATGTGTAAGTATGGAATGTGTAAGTGCAGACTGTCAGTGCAGAATGTGTAAGTGCAGAATGTGTAAGTGCGGAATGTGTAAGTGAGGAATGTGTAAGTGCAGAATGTGTCAGTGCAGATTGTCAGTGCAGAATGTGTAAGTGCAGACTGTGTTAGTGCAGAATGTGTAAGTTCAGAATGTGTAAGTGCAGACTAACAGTGCAGAATGTGTCAGTGCAGAATGTCAGTGCAGAATGTGTAAGTGCAGACTGTGTCAGTGCAGAATGTGTCAGTGCAGAATGTGTAAGTGCAGACTGTGTCAGTGCAGAATGTGTAAGTGCAGAATGTGAAGCGCAGAATCAATGCTTATGAGGAGAATGTGTAACTGCGGAATGAATCGATGTGTAAGTGCAGAAAGAATGTGTAAGCACTGAGTGCATTCGCATTGAATGTGGAATGAATGAATGAATGTGTATGTGTGGAATGAACACATGCGCATGAAATGAAACGTTAGTGCAAAATGGGTTTGTGAGGAATGTGCAAGCATGAAATCCATAAGTGTTCTTAGACACAATCAAAGAGTGTGAACATGTTTTCATGTTTGGAGCTAATCAAGCTTCACAAACAGGTGAAAAGTAGAATGGGTATTGTATCAATATTGCCGATGTAAGCCTGAATTTTATTTTGTCAAGGATCGTAAAGTAAATCAGTGGTAAATCAGGACTTCTTATCCCAAAATACAACTTCTTTTCTGACACTCTCAAAAACTGTCAGATGTTTGAGTCCAATGCTACGAATCACTTTCATGAGTCGAGAAATGACCTTTAAAGAAACAGGAGGCAGATTTGTGCATAATTTGTGTCTCTTGAGGGAAATAGTCTCGGAAATGATTTTTTGAGTTTCAGAATTTCCAGAAACATGATGTGAAACTTTTATTCTGAATAATTTTCCCACATGTTCAACAGGTTGCTTCTGTCTGAAAACGTCTCCACTGTTGTTTCTCTCTCCACCAGCAGAGGGCGACATTCCCCGGCTGCTTCCACTCAATCCAGCCCCCTCCCTCGCCACCGCCGCCGCTGCTGCCTCCTCCCGTCGGAGCTGTAACCTCTCCTAATCCCCCCCCACCCTGGTTGCCGTGGAGACGGCTCAGACGAGCAGGTGATGCATTGACAGGGAGCAGATGGTTCCCTGTGGAGGTAAGCACGGCTGAACAATGCGTCCATATTCATCAGAAAGTCTCTCTGTACACACATAACTTCAAACAGAATCATACTCACACACAGATTTCTCAACATTTTCACCCCTTTTCTCAACTCTATAAAGCGATCATATTCTTATAACACCAAAAACACGACCCCCTACCTGGCTTTTTGGAGAGAATACTCAGAAAAGTAGCTTCATAACTCATACAGTTATTTAAAACACTCTTTTTCTATATAGAGGGAATACTATCTATAATATAAACAAACAAACAAAAAACATAAAGAGGCTATTTCTGATTTCTTTCTTCTCCTTTTGCATAAATTAAGCCAGAATTTTGAGAAACGAAGTTAAAATTTCAACTTTGTTCTCATGATTTTGACTTTTCATCTCTAAATTCTGACTTGATTATCTCAAAAGAATGACTTTTTATCTCACAACAATGACTTTTTATCTCACAACTATGACTTTTTATCTCACAAACATGAATTTTTAGTGGTGGTTTCCTTCATTATTTTGACTTTTATTTCAAAATTTGACTTTCTGTCTAATAATTCTGACTTTCTATCTTGAAATTTTAACTTTTTATCTCAAAGTTTTAACTTTTCAACTCAGTATTTCTGAAATTGATATCTCAAAATTTGGACTTTATTTTCTCAAGTTTTAACTTTTATGTCATGATTTTTACTTTTAAGCTGAAATTTTTGTTATTTTTTGCAGATGATTTTGACTTTTCATCTTGAAATTCTGACTTGATTATCTCAAAAGAATGACTTTTTATCTCACAACAATGAATTTTTAGCTCAAAACTGACTTTTTATCTCATAACTATGAATTTTTATCTCACAACTATGACTTTTTATCTCACAACTATGAATTTTTAGCTCAAATTTTGGTGTTTTCCTTCATTATTTTGACTTTTATTTCAAAATTTGACTTTCTGTCCCATAATTCTGACTTTCTATCTTGAGATTTTATCTTTTCAACTCAGTATTTCTGAAATTGATATCTCAAAATTTTGACTTTATTTTCTCAAGTTTTAATTTTTTATGTCATGATTTTTACTTTCAAGCTGAAATTTTTGTTATTTTTTTGCAGATGGTTTTGACTTTTAACTCAAAATTGTACTGTTTATCTCATAGTTTTGAGTGTAATATCTCAAAGTCCGACTTTAATCCCATAATTTTGACTGTGCAGCCCAAACCTTATTTTTTTTTTTCTCATAGTTTTAATAAATTAACTTTTATTTCACACTTTTTCTTACGATTTTGTTTTTGTTTTTTTTTATATTTGACTTTTCATCTCACGACTTTGTTTTTCAAGCTCCTTGTTCTGACTATTTGTCTCAAACTTTGATTTAATACAGGCAAAAAAAAACTTTCAACATCAGTCAGGACCATGAGGAACAGATGCATAGCACTACATATCTACAGTTGGCATGTGAAAGTGCATTTCTACTTCAGCGTTTTCTGTCATGGACATTTTGTAGAATGTTATAAAACCTCAGCAAGAATATTTTTACCACCAAAAAAGGAGGACATGTCTGGGTAAAAGAGGACGTTTGGTTAGTCTGGAACTTTCTGGGTAAAGAAAAGTTTTGCGTGAGGTGAAAATGATGTTGAACTGATCTTTAGTTCGTCTCCTCTGCAGGTGTTTTCTCCTCCTTTAGCCGCTGTCTCCCCCCTGAGATAAAGTACAGACACCCCACTCTGCCTGTCTCTTTCTTTCGCTAACTCCTGAATAATCCAGCAACAATACGCGGCTCTGAGGCAGTGTGCAGCGATTCGCCGGAGGCCTGACTTGTTTTGGGGGTGCCGTTTTTTTCTTTCAGGGAGGAAGGGCGGGGGGGGGGGGGTCAGCTAATGCATGTAAAACACTGCATCCATTTTTTTTTTTTTTTTTTTTTACTGGAACAAGTGGGAAAGAAATAAAGTGCACGGGACAATAGAAGCCTCAAAACGCTTCGCTTAACCCACCACACCTGGAGCACACAACAGGGGGTGAGAGAGGCGAACCCTGATCTCCCCCCTCCCTCCTCCCTGCCTCACCCATCATCACCAGCACCTATCAATACAAGCTGTAAAGAGTTTAGCCGGGAGGGGGCCGGGCTGCATTCAGTGGCCTGACTATGATAAAGACGCACAGTGAGGAGCCATTCAAGAGCCCTGTGCCCATAATGGAGTCACTAATAGGTGCCTATTCAGCCAGGAAAGTGTTTTCTGGAGGAGGAAAAAAAAGTTTTGGGGAAGCAACAATCACTTTGTCTGCAGCCTTGTGGATGTAAAATTTATGCAGCGCTCCTCCCCTCCACCCCGCTCCAACTCTTTCTGCCGTCCTTTCTCTGCAGAGCGTCACCGCTGAATAGGCGACATGCATAGTTTGGAGTCTTCCTTTCATCCTTACTTGAAAATAAATTGAATGGTCCGTCCTCGAGCGAGTCCAGCTCTGCAGCAGCGCAGGAATACACTCTCCTTTTAACCTCGCTCTCTTTATGTGTAACTGTGAGACACGTTCACAGGTGGTCAAACCAGGCTGGAGATTTATTCAAACACTCAGAATTATCCCAAGGTGTGTCTCTGTCAGCTCCTGATGTTCCAGTTTGGAGATATATACACAGTTCTACCCATCAGTTTACAAACCCTGGCAAAATTTTTCAGAGAATATGGATGAAAACAAAAACTTTATAGTGTGTATTTCCCCTTTAACATCAGTGACAGCTTGAAGTATTTTGTGCTGGTTGTGGATGAGGGTCTTTATTTTCTCAGATGGTAAAACTGACCATTCTTCTTGGCAAAAAGCCTCCAGTTCCTGTAAATTCTTGAGACTGAGATGGCCACTCCAGAACCTTCACTTTATTCTGCTGTAGCCAATGGCAGGTCCACTTGTCCTTGTGTTTTGGATCATTGTCATGTGTGAACGTCCAAG